>JAYRBT010000093.1:202494-216405 GCA_036023395.1 Myiotriccus ornatus
AAATTTCTTTACAGTTATTAACTAGCTCAAAAATGCATCAGTTTGGAATGCTTATAACTGAATAAATTTTTTTATGCATTTTTAGAGACTGCAGATTACTTGTCTGTTATATGGAATTAAAACCATCAAATATCTTCTTACACTTTATTAATTTAGTGCCTCTGTAAATGTGAGAAGCTCAAAATAGATTTTATAGCTATGAGACTAGAAATTTTGGCCAGCAATACAGACCTTTAAAAACAGGTTTTAAACCAAAAATTTGTATGTCTACTTTGTCACATGGTTTTGACCAAAAATGGAAGTTAATTTTTCGTTTCAAAATTACTAGGTTGAATCTTGGTTAGCATTGCCAAAAGTGTCACTGCATGCATTCTGTATATTGTAGTTCAACCCTCTGGGTGAAGAGCTTCTTCTGATATCCAACCTAAACCTCCCCTGATGCAACTTCAGACCATTTCCTCAGGTCCTGTCACTGGTCACCACAGAGAAGAAATCAGTGCCTGCCCCTCCTCTTCCCCTCATGAGGAAGTTGTAACTGCAATGAGCTGTAACTCCCCTCAGTCTCTTCTCCAGGATGAACCCACCAAGTGACCTCAGCCATTCCTTGTTCAGCTTCCCCTCAAGGCCCTTCACCATCTTTGTTGCCCTCCTTTGGACACTCTCTAATGGCTTAATATCTTTCCTGTATTGAAGTGCCCAAAACTGCCACAATATTCAGGGTGAGGCCTCCCCAGTGCAGAGCAGAGCAGGACAATCCCCTCCCTCTCCCAGCTGGAGATGCTTTGCCTGATGCCCCCCAGGACACAGTTTGCCCTCCTGGCTGCCAGGGCACTGCTGACTCATATTCAACTTGCCATCAAACAGGACCCTCAGGTCCCTTTCCATGGCACTGCTTTCCAGCATCTCATTCCCTATTCTTTACGTACATCCAGGGCTGCCCCATGCCAGGTGCAGAATCCAGCACTTCCCCTTGTTGAACTTCATGTGGTTGGTGATTACCCCGTGCTCTATAATACACAACACAAAGATGGACTGGAGATTTAGACAGAAAGACCAAAATTCGTCTTGGCATCCTAAATCTGTCTTTGTTCTGTTGAAGAATGTTCCCGAGCTCCCGGACACTACAGAGCACTCTCGGACTGACCTGTCCCGGGATCTGGCAGCCCTGCATGAGATCTGTGTGGCACACTCGGACGAGCTCCGGACGCTCAGCAATGAGCGAGGTGTGATGCAGGTAAGGTAACACTAGGCAGGGTTAGCAAGCACATCACAGGTACAGGTGGCATGTCCAGAGTTAATCCACAATACTGGGATTCTTTTGTAGTATTTCTGTAGCAGTGTGACTGATAAACATTTTAAAATACTTGCATTTCACCAGGAGGTTACTAGCTGTGAAGGTAAATACTTAGTCCATAGTTTTGTTTCTTCATGCAACAAAACCAAATTGGGGTATTTTTTTTTTAGTTTTCAGAGGAAGTTTTACCTTCTAGCCTTGAACACACAAAATTACTATATCCTGACAAGCTCTCTGGGTCATAATTTTTCAGGTCTTGGTTTGTTTTTTTTTCAGTTGAGAACTAATTAGCTTTCTTTTAATACTTCATTTGTCCTTGCTAGTTTGCCAGTTCACCTGTACACCTGTAAACTTGGCAAACCCCTCTATGCTTTTTCTCTGCCTACCTGTTAAAGCATGAAGCAGCAAGAATATCCATGGGAGGAGAGGCAAAGTTCAAAGTGCTGTTTTAGACTTCTCTTACTGACTAAGGAATCAGAGACTTTTTTTTTCATTATTTTTAATATATTTAAACTACCTACTCACAGGTCTGATGGGCTGATGCTGAAAATGCTGCTCAGGGAGGATAGTTCTGTTTCCAGTAGCTAATGTGTGGTTTTACTGACTCTCTCTACAGCATGTTCTTAAGAAGCTTTTGGCCATTACTGAACTGCTACAACAAAAACAAAATCAGTATTCCGTGTCTAACAACATCAGGTAGCAGCCCTCTACCTGCATTCTGCATGGATCCAGCATGCCTGATATGGCAACTCAGACCAGTATCACTTTCTTCTTGCTCTTGCCAAAAATAACACACCCTGTCACATTCCTAGTGATGTGTGAACTATGCAAAAAGAAAACAAAGATCCTGTTGGTGAATAATTGTACCAGCAGCTTTTTTAAGCTATCTGTGCAGGACATTTGCACTTTTTTTTCCACTTGGAAACAGTTTTCACAACCTCTGAGCCTTGGTGTAGAGTTCACCCTCCGCAGTGAAAATGCTGTGACTGTCTTGGACTTTGAAAATTATTTTCAGCACCTCTGATTGCCAAAGTTTTTGCTGTCTGGTTGGAAAACTATCAACTGACATGAAAAGAAATGTGTTGTTCTGACAACCACCTATAACTGGATAACATTTCTTACTGTAATTTCTGACTGGTGACAATAATTATGACTTTTGACTGTTTCAACCACTTTTAACTTGTATTTACAGTTTTCAGAATTTGATGTTATGGTAGGAACAATCTTTACTGTACACTTTTTATACCATACTGTTTCTCTTGCTGGAATTATGTTGAAAGAGAATATGCAGAATGGGTCTTGTCAGCTTTATTTTTTTGATGTGCCACTGATTCAGTCTGAATAGTTCTTCCATCAAGAATGTATATCCAGATAAATCACAATGCTTTTGTAAAATGTTTACAACAGTAAATAATTTGAATTCAGTAAATTTATTGATCATTGTATCAGACATGCATGCATTCATTAAACCATTTTATAAAATAGGTATTGTTTGGTCTTTTGTGTACTGTAAGTCTAGCATAAATATTATTTTTATAAGTGAAAAATGAGTTTTTAAAATAAATCAAGCTGCGTATCAACTGTATGGAAACTCGCTAACTTTGGCTGCTGTGGAAATTTTTTAGTGTCTTTATATGTGTTTTTCTTTAAAATGTTCACGCTGTCTCTGTCACTTTTTCAGCATAAATCCTCAGAACAGCATTACCTTGTTCATGCACCTTAATTTCTACATCACAAGGTGAAAAAGTAGATGTTAAAACATCCTGGGTAGGTTGAAATTTAATAAAAAGAAATTCTTTCCTCTGAGTGTGGTGATGCATGGGCACCATGCCAGAGAAGCTGGGGATGCCCTATCCCTGGAACCTTCAAGGTCAAGTTGGATGGGGCTTCGGGAACCTGATCTAGTGGAAGGTGTCCTTGCCCATGGCACTGCCACAGAGTACTTAAAGAAATGAAAAGTAAAATGTGCTGTTGGTTCAGAGGGTATTGCCATATCCCCATGTGTTAGTTTTCTAGGCAGTGGTCTAATAATATGGAATAAAAGGATGCTGAGATTCAATTACCAGACTGAGATATTCATATGATAAAGTTATTTAAGTGATTGCTGTTGATACACCATTAGAACACCTACAGTGCTGCTTCTCCTGTGTGTCAGAACTGCTTTTTCAACTCCTTGTCACATGAAATCACAGAGATTTTACTTTTGGGTCTTTCCTGTAGTATTGTAGTGGCTCTGCTGTGCTGCCCTGGTGTCCAGCTGGAACTGCTTCCTTGAAATGAGAGTCCAGTGCTACAGCTGAGAGCTCCCAAGTGCCGCAAATACTGCACTAAGCAGGCACATGTGATGCTCTTCATAGTGACAACACACCTGTTTGCAAGACCTCGGTACTACAGAAGCCTTTTTTTGATTTTTCCCATAACCCTGTGAAGTCTGTATTAAACTGCATCTGAGAGGAGTAAGTAATTAACTATCTCTCATTCTGCCCTACTTAGATCTTAACAGAGTATATAAAATGGATTATTTTGTGGATTGAGGGGGCTGGGTGTAGGCAGTACAACATGGTAAAAATAAAAACACCGGAGCACAGAGGTGCCTGGCTGCAGCAGAGAATGAAACTGGGCAACCCCTAAAGCTGCATTTAAGTGTGTGTATTGTAGAACTGTTTATGTTCCAATGGGGTATATGAAAAGGAAACAAATTAGTGGCTGCCATACTCTAACTCTACACTTCACCCATAGCAAACTGTTCCCAAACCAGAAACAAGTGCCAGATTTCTAAAAGCAAGTATTTCTTCTAATATTTCACCTGTTATGGATGAGGGTTTAATGGAACCACAACTAATTTTATTTTAGTGAAATAATAGGGTTTATTCCCAAGATTAAAAGCACAAAAGCTGTATGACACAGAATATACGGAATCTGTGGCATGTAGAGTCAGACCTGACACCAGACTCATTCCTGGAGGCATAGGAGTCCATCTTCCTTTAAGGTAATGCAGAATCCACAAGATCATCATCAGTCCACTCTTCCTAATGGAAGGGAAGAACACAAAACATTGAGCAAGGTGTGCATGTAATATCCTGTGTGTTCTTTAGGGTCAGAATTTAAGAACTCAGAGAAGGATTCCATGAACAGAGTAAAGACTAAAAAAAAAAAATAAGTTGTGGCAAGTCAGCCCTATAGACTTAAAGCTAGATATTCATACCTCCTCTTACAGTCATGGAGTCATGGAGCAGCCCCTTGCAGCACCAGCCTGAGGTTTAGCTCATGCTTCTTACAGCTATGTAGAGATTTCCTCATACTGCAACCTCTTACTAGTATCTTGTGCTTTTTATGGCATCATCACCTTGGGAGCTGAATCACCTGTGCTTAACCACTACCTCGTATATTTCCTCTATCTTTCAATCTGATGAGATCTCCATAGGAGTTCTGGCCTTGCTACTGATACTAACCTTCAGCTGTAAACAAATAATTTGAAACAATGTCTAGAAGTAGATTAGAACTGACTGTGCACCTGTATACTACAGTCTAAGGACAGGATTAATGAAGCCTCCATGTCTGAGCAATTCGCACACACTTTATGCTTTCAAAAAGTTAAGCACACTTTCTCTTTTAGGTTCTGGCCAGATCTGCTCTTGCACACGACAGTTACTTAGAACTGAAACTACACAAGTACAAACCCTTGGCAGTTCAGATACATCAGTAATGAAAAGTCCTGAGTTTAGGACCTGTTGGAACTGCGCAAGAGCCTATCATGAAATGCTGTAGGCTATGTGATCCAATCAGCTTAGTCCTTTGGAAAAAGAATTACGAATATAATGAGTAACAAGCTCCAAAAATCAAAAATGCCTCAAACCATAGAGCCTAACTAATTAAAATTAAACTGGGGCAGGGAACAAGTGAAACCTCTAGAACTCATTTAGAGCTGTTCTCTATGTCACTTTGTCAGAAAGTGAGAAGTTGTGCCAGTGCCTGTTCTATACAGCTGCCTGTTTCAATATGCTTTTTAAGACTGGCATTTGGAGTAAACACTCGTCAAAGGTTTTACAGCATAGTTATAAAATACATTCAAGGTTCCACATTTTCTTAAAACATACCTTCAATGCGGTTTTTATTATAATCTTGTTCAAATAATTTTTTAGATTCTAGTTTGACACTATAGCATCAACCTACTTTGATAATCTATAATAGCAAGACTCCCTGAATTATTAAAAGACACAGATTTTGCATTTTATCCTCGGATTTTGGCAGACAACCCTCTTCAGCCATTAGCACTTTTTTCTAAATGCCATACTCAGAGTGCCTTTGACTGCCAGGATGTTATTGTCTTTAGTAAAAAGAGGTTAAACATAGTTCTTCACCCCTGCCAGAATGGACTCTCTAAAATTTCCAGTCCATTTTACAAACAAAAGTTCTGGAAGATGTTCAGATCAGATGCGAAGGACTACCTTATTTCTGTTTTCATTTGTTGAGTCACCCTCATCAGTTTATCTCCACCCTTTTTACAGTAGGTCTTATAACCTGACGTAGTAGCTACCCATCTGTAATTCACGCAAGCCTTGCTGGCAAAGTGGCTGATGTAGAAACTTAGTCCAGAATCTGACTTCTGCTTTGAGCAAGAAGCCAAATAAAGTAAATAAAAACTTTCAGATCAAAAGAAACAGCAGGAACGATGCATGTTCTTCCCTCTCCCCACAAAAGATTGAGATGTGTAAAACACTTCCAAGCACAGGCTAGTAAGAAATCTGGCTCATTTGAAAACAAAAGTTGACAAAGATTTGGTTTGAGCAACAAGTAAAAGAGTAACACAGATGCATGAGTTTATCTCAGTAGCTGTGTCACTTTCATCTTGGCACTTAAGAGTGGAAAAACAAGTACCTGTACAAAAGGTTTACTGACCTCATCCATTTTGGATTTCTTTGCAACATATTCATCATCTTCATAACCTTTCCTCTTCTTCCTAACCCAGACGAGAAGTGAAATGTTCAGGTATTTTCATACGTTAGACTCTATTTATTTGACCACAATGTTAGATTACGGGCAAACTTGTCACATAAAAAACTACCAAAGCCTCAACAAGCAGCATGCTGGAAGTTCACAGTGTCTACCGAAGTGAAAAGAACAGAGGAGAAAAATCAGCAAGTTCTTTGTCCTCCACATAATTCTTAAGAAAACATTAACCCTTTACACAATTCTTGTTTTAATTACGTGGGTTTAAAGTTCTCATTGCGTACAACATCAAGTTGCCAGACATTAGAAGCTACCCAGGATTCCAGTTTTTTGTTAACAAAATAAACAGCTTGCAGTGCAAATCAGCATAAAAGAATGTATTTATGTATTACTGAAAGCACTATGCTGAGTCTTGGTTCTCTTCTTCCAGCAGACTCTCACATAGCAAGCACGTGAACACTGCACATTTAGGGGTTTTCATTTTCAATCACTCATATAGATAAAAAATTAATGTTCCTATACCAGTAAAATCGGCTGAATTTTAACATATCAAAGATCTACTTACGGGTTTGTATTAAGTGCAAGCTCAAAGGCGTGACACTTCTCTAACTTCTGTTTTAGAGCAGCAACCTCTTCAGCCCTTGGCAGTTCATATTTCTTGATGAGATTTTTCATGTCTACAATGGCAACAACACAGCTCTAAGCACATAAATAGTTTCTGCTCTGCCTTGTTGTGTTGGGTCTTCATGGCAAGATGTTGGTAGTGCGGGGGCTACAGGGGTGGCTTCTGTGAGAAGATGCTGGAAGCTTCCCGTGTCCAACAGAGCCAATGCCAGCCACCACCAGGAGGCCCCTACAACTGGCCAAGGCTGAGCCCTTTAGCAAAGGGATAACAGATTTAAGGGGGGGAAACCCACCTGTGCAGCAGTAAGTGCTGCTGGAAAGAGGAATGAGAATATGTGAGAAGAACAGCCCTGCAGGCACCAAGGTCACTGAGGAAGAAGGGGGAAGAGGTACTCCAGGCACCAGAAGGGATTCCCCTGCAGCTCCTGATGGAGCCTATGGTGAGGCAGCCCCTGCAGCTCGTAGAAGTCAAGAGTATCCACCTGCAGCCTGTGGAGGAGTCCACTCTGGAGCAGGTAGATGTGCCTGAAGAAGGCTGTGATCCTCTAGAAATACCATGCTGCAGCAGGCTTCTGGCAGGGACATGCAAACCCATGGATAGAGGAAGTTTGATGGCAGGACTTGGGACCCCATGGAGTAGCCAAACTGGAGCAGTGCATTTCCAAAGGACTGCACGCCATGGAATGGTCCCATGCTGGAGCAGTTCATGAAGAACTGCAGCCCATGAGAAGGACCCACGCTGGAGAAGTTCATGAAGGATTGTCTCCTACGGAGGGACACCACACCAGAGCAAGGGAAGAATGCAAGGAGTCCTCTCCCTGAGGAGGAAGGAGTGGCAGAAACAAGCTGACTGCAGTCCTCCTGTGCTAGAGGGAGAGAATTCAGGAGTGAAGCCTAGACCAGGAAAAAGGGAATAGCAGGGGAAAAGTTCTTGAAAATTTGGCTTTCGATTCTCATTACCCTGCTCTGATCTGACTGGCAGTTAATGAAACTAATTTCCCCCAGGCGTGTCTGTTTTGCCCACAACTGTGACTGGCCAGCTGCTCCCTGCCCTTATCTCAGCCCACAAGCTTTTTGTTACATTTTTTCTCCGTTGCCCAGCTATGGAGGTCACTGATGGAGAGGCTTTGGTGGGTACCTGGTGTCCAGCTGGGGTCCAGCCTATGACAAGCTTATCAGCAGCATGGCTGCTGCTATGCTTATCTGTCATAGCCAGGCTTGAGCCAACACTTTAGCCTTCCTTCCCTCATTATAACTCCACTGAAACAAGCCACTAGCATCACTTCACTCTGGATTTTCTCAAGGTAAACTCTAATAATGTAGAGTTCATGTTACTGTGCTAACAAGCTTCAAAATACACAGGAGTTTTTTTGCATTCAGCATTGTTCCTCTGTCTTAAAAAAAGACTGGTTTCAGTCTTGTTAACAATGCAAATTCCATTTACAGCTGCCTTTCAAGAAACAAGATTTTTTTTCTCTATGACCAGCTTTGTAAAAGTAATTTACAAATGCTTCACAAATTTCCTTCCAACCATCATCATATGTTTACAGAAGAGCTGCCTTTGGGCCAAAACTCCCTTCCAGGATAATGGAAGCAAAGAATAAGTGATCCAAGTGTCCCCTTTGATCTCAGCAGTGGAAACCTGAAGACTGGATTTGTTAGAAGAAGAGAAAGGGAAGGGCACCTTAAGTTCTGTAAATTCAATTTAAATTGATTTTGTAGACCCTGGTGACTTGTATGGCACATTCACTACTCAAGTCAGCCTTGCCAAAGACTGAAGCTTCAATGCTACCACTCTCATTTTAAATGCATTTATTAGCTTAAAGCATCAAATAACTGATCACTTACTGAGAATTTCATATCCCAGCCTTTTCACTTAATTAAAAAAAAGTAATAATCAGTGGACTATATTCCCTATTAGCTAAACCATGTTAGTATTCTTGGTATTTGTAAAATACACACACACATATATCCTTAGTGAAGGTAAGCATGTTTTGAAATACGTTCATAGCTGCAAACCAGAAGTGCAGTAGAAATCTTGGCGTATCACTTCACATCAATCATTCAGCTTACAAAAGATACTCTCTGGTGGTAGTGGTACTAATGTGCAGGCTCTGCCTGAAGCTGCAATTTTTAAAACACAGTGACTTGAAAAGTCATTTAATCCTGTCTTACAAAAACCATTATCTAGTTCCCAAAATAGATTTCTCACTTTTAAGTCAGTTGCTAGTCTGAAAGCATCAGGCAGGCCACTTCCCTTTTAATTTATTTTATTTGTTAATTTTCATTTGTTTAATTTGTTCATTGTGTTTCAGTGTTTTCTCCCTTTCCATCCACATGGTCCATCCACACTGCCCATGTTTTATTTACCTTATGCATGCCCTGAGGTGAAGAAAACCACTGGAAGCACACCCTTCTGCTTAGAGTAATTTGGAAAAACACGGTTTTTAGTTCTTTAGAGATACTTTTTATCATACTTTTCCAATGTTTACTTACATTTCATGTCATCTTGTAGTCTGGATAAGGTTGATCTGTTTTCTTTCAGCATAAGACTTTCTGATAAATAGCTGCAGAGAGACATGGAAGAATAAATTTTTGAAGTGTCATAATTATTTGTGGCAGTTACTATCCATTAATAAAAAGTGTTTTATTTCTTACTTACATCTGCTAGAGCTTTATGGTTAGACTAAGTAAGAACACTTTGGTTATTTAAGTGCTTTAAAGTGATAAAAAAGCAAATCTGTCACTGTAAGAACTTGACAAAAGCATTCCCCAGCCATGTGAAAACCTAAAGTTCCGACACTGCAGAATTCAACATTTCTAAGAAAGCCTCACAGAGCTAAGACAAATTAGGTTTAAGATTCTATGATAACATCACACTATTGCACAGTATGACCATGGGACAAGCCAAAACTACAGAGGAGTGTTTTTCAGACTGACCAACAGACAACAGAGCTTGCAAGACAGGCCTGCTTCTTTTGGCAGCTAAAAGCCATTCCTAAATGCTGTCTTTTAAGAGCCTGTGGGTCCCTTCTTCTTCCCACTGAGATTCAAACTTCCTTTTAGTAAGAACACTAATACATGCACAGTGCCTGGGTAAAACCCCAACAACCATGAGCAACACTCCTCACCAAGACCCACAACAACCAAGTAGTTTTATCCCTTCCATCATGGGAATGACAGGTTTTCAAACCCCTCCAATGTTCTGCCCTACTTCTGCAGGGGCTACCTGCTCCCAGGTCCACAGATCCAGCATTTGCTTCTCTCATGTCCAGCAGCAAAAACTCAAGTAAAATAATAAATAAGCATGTTATAACAACGGCATGGTACAGACAGGTCACAAAGACTTGAGTTCTTCCTGAACATGCAAACGAAGTTACCTCATTTCCTATGCTATCTACAAATTATTTTAGTACTTTTTGCAAACAAGCTCTTCTGAATTTTTGGACAAGCAGTACAGAATACAGATCTAGGAATAAGATCAAGTTTCAAGTTGAAGTAAGCACCTGAATGTTTTTATGCAATTTTGAAAGGACAGTGAACCCTGTAGAGATTACTCTTTCTTTTTGAGCGAGAGATCTGAGATTCATTTAGAGGAGGTTTATTTAAAAATAACTAATTTATTTAAAAAGAACTGTTTGCATTTTGCATCAACGCTTGTGCCTGCAGATGTTACACTCTGGATGCAAAATGCTCACAGGCATGTGATTATAACATGCCAGATACAACTCCTTACAGGAACTACCTCAGCTGTTTTTCTGAAGAAAAGCATGTGTTTTGTTTTTATGAGAACCAAACCAAACAAACTACACATCTCAGCAAAGGTACCAAAGTGTTTGATAATGCCTGTGCAAACACCAAGTGGCTCAGGCACAGAAAGGAAAGCGGGGACTGATTTAAAACAGCACCTTAGCATTAGCTTGTTTCTGTGGAAAATTAACAGTTGCACCAGCCAAATATAGCACTTAGTTTCAGCATGCCTAATAGCTGTCAGTTCAGTGTCATTTCAGTTGACTCTGAAACCTTAAAAATTTCATTTTTCTCTTTAAGTGATTCTTAAGAAAGTCTCAGTTTCTACTGTATTTCCACTTTCTTCACCATAATCTTTAAGATGAGTCTGAAAATCCTATGCTGTTCTGAGGCACAGTCGTCAGGTTTCTTTTTTTTCCTTCTTCCAAAGGCATGTAAAAACCAAACACCAGCTAATTGCATTTATCACCTACTTTTTGAAAGTGAAACCAATAGTACCACTACAATTCTGAAACATAGCTAAAGAACATACCAGCATTAACAATCATCAAATACACAACTGTACTAATTAAGAATGTCTGGAGCAAAATTTTATATAGGAACCAAATAAACTGTTTAAATCATACCTATAGAAAGAAAACACTACCTTTCCATATTAATTCCTGCTCTTGAACCACTAGATAATATGGCAGTGAGAGCTATCAGTGAGGGAGTAAAGAGCAGATATGCATCTGTCAGAGCCACTCGACTCAGGAAGTCATCAGCTGTTTTCCTCAAAACTTCAGGATTTTCCAGCATCGGGTATCGAGTCTAAAAAGTAAATATTTAGCAAAGTAAGTGGCTGCTCCTCCTTGTTTGTGATCTCAGAACACACAAAACAACAATACTTTACAAAGCTAGAAAGTAGCAAGCCTCCCTCTTTTTCAAAAAATAGCTTAAAGACCATAAATAAATAACCATCTTTAAGCTATCTGTAACCAGTTTAGTAATTACATCTTTTAAGATCACAGACACAAAAGGAAATAAAAGTTTTCTAACACAACACATGACAGACTTGTATTACTTTACTGCACAGAGCATGTAGCACGCCAAACAGTTTTCTATTACCTTCAAATCAATTAGAAATCCCTCAAAAGGCCGGTATGGATTGTGGACAATGAGATGGAAGTTCAGTTGCTGAATAAGCAGCAGTTCATATTCCAGTATTTGTTCAAGAGCTTTTTCCTGTCCGAGAGGGCTTTCTCGAAGGTTACCAACAAACTGTGCACTGGATACATTAAATTCATCTACTTTACAGGCCAAAAACGCACATGTTAGCCTTGAGGAGGGGAAAAAAACAAAAAAGCAAACAACTTATGCAGCATCGATTCTTTTATCAAGAGTTCTGTTCAGAAAATCTGTATCTTCAAAACACCATGTTCTGAAGACAACAAATTTTTCCAAATGGAAAGTGAAACAGACCATATTTTACCTTTATGCCTATTTAAGCTCTCAGATTTCCTTTCTCACGTTTTTTTCAGGTCTTTACAAATATAAAAGATTATACCTCCAGTGCTTCACTTGACAGAATAACTCAGGAAGTGTTGATAACTCACATTATTATCCGAGGATGATACTCCATCACTGAGTTATTGAGGTAAAAGCGTTTAAAATACATGCAAGCTGTTCCCTAAATTGAAAAAATGGGAAGAAATAAAAATGGATAAAGAAAAAATAAATATATTAGAAAAAAATCTGGTAAGTCTGAATATATACTACAGGCATGCAGGACACACTAAGGCACTATGACACACATAAAGCCATGTCATTAAATATTTCATTTATGCCTGCAATATGAGACCTTAAAAAATCTTTTATTTTTAGACGTATTTTGCAAGACAATGCTCAAAAACCCTACAGTATCTTCATGAGAAAAATCTCGTATTCAAATGAAATTTAAAAACCAAAGACTGAAAAAAAGTTATCCCAAAAGTTGCGAGCAATCCCAACCATTTGACTTTTTAGATCAGTAATTTCTGCAACACATTTACTGGCATGAAAGCAGGTGTTTTCCAAAACCACTGCTTGACAAGACTCCACAGGGGCCACTTCTCAAGTCTGGCTTCACAGAATGTGCCATGGCAGCTACTGCCACCTTTCAAAGGCACCCTCAAGTGGGGCACTCTTCACCACAGCTAGCAGAAGAAGGGAGGACTGACAGGGCACAGTACAAGCCATTCATCTTAATGGCTCAGCTTCAGCTGTAGGTCCCCACGCTCTCCCTTCTGAAACACTTGTCTGCGTTCAAGGCAAGTCAGTTCAAGGTAATTTTCTTTTTCCTCTGTAGGTTAGTTAACTGCCAGTACAAACGCTGATCCAGCTTATTCTGAGGTCAGACAAGCAGTAGTGCTTGAAAAACAAGTGCTTGAGAAAATGCAGGACAGCTTCTTTAGCTACTGTGAGACTGCTTTATTGTATCATCGTCGTTTTATTGTAACATCAATCGTTACCATCCACCAGCTACCATTACTTTGTTTCTACCCTTCTGCTAAAGGGTGCAAACCACAACAGTACAGTCAAACAAAGCAGTCCAGTCACCCATGCGAGTGCAGGAGCCACAAGCGGAAGATCACGTTGAGAAACAACTGGTTTTGAAATGGCTGCACGGCTCAGAAATAAACAAAAACTAAAAGAAGCGGGCACAGACTGCAATGCTGAAGAGGGAAATTAGCTCTAAAGACATCCGCGGTCTCCAGAACGAGCCACGCAAGCAGCAGCAGGCGAAGGAAAGGGGCGGCCGAGGCGGGCCGGTCCCAGCGCCGCTCACTCACCACCACGGACCGCGGCATCGCCGGCTTGAACACGGCGCAGAAATCCAACAGCCGCTTCTCGTAGTATTTGCATATCGCCAGCTCTTCGCGCGGCTCCAGGAGCGCCGCCTCGCCCTGCGGCACCTGCGGAGAGGCAGAGCGGCGCCTCACTCGGGCTGCCCCGCCCGCTCAGCTCCCGCCCCGCGGCCCCGCTCCTGCGCCCCGCGCCCGCGTTCCCCGCCCGCCCCGCTCACCTTCCCGCTGGCCGCGGCCCTGCCCCGCGCCCGGCGGTTCGCCTCGGCCCGGCGCCGACACAGCTCCTCCTCGCCGCGGAAGGTCCAGTGCCGGCGCTGGGTGCTGCTGTGGAACATGGCCGCACAGCATGGCCGCACAGCACGGCCGCGCCCGCGCGCGGCCCGCCGGGAGCCGCCGCGGCGCCCGCCGACGGAGGCGGGGCCGGGAAAGGCCCTGCGGGAGCGGTGGGACCCCGGGCAGGGAAAATCG
>JAYRBT010000093.1:229921-245279 GCA_036023395.1 Myiotriccus ornatus
CAACCCTTTGCTTATTTCCGGCGAACGTCCCTCAGCAGTAATGTAGGCTGGTACCTGACGTCTCTCCATATTTTTTCCTGATTCAGGATAAGGTTTATGCCCCCGTTCAGAGTGCCAAATGTGGCAGTTATATTAATATAATAAGTAATGAGTCTTTAGGACTAAGCAAGCACCAACATGGTGTGAGAGGAATGCATTTGTATTAATATAATAAATAAGGGGTCCCAAGGACCATGAGGACACCAATATGGTGTGTAAGAAAAGCATCGTTTATTGAAAGAGGCAAAGCTTATATAGTGTTTTTAAATGCTGACACGTCACAACATGTGACCTTATCAGCCAATCCTATACAAGCATTTAACTGCGCATGTGTGACAGAGTACTTAGAACTACAACTCCCAGGATGCTTTGCTAGCACCTGTAACCAACCCCACAAATATTTTTTATGGTTTTGCTTCTGCACTGAATAGAGAGTGCCTTTCCTGTGTTTTACTATTTAATGTACACCTCATCACTGTACACATGCAATTGCGATTTTTGCGCCCTATTTGAACTAATTTGCAATGATTTGCAAAAACTTTTAGTAGAAAGATAGATGCAGTTTTAATTGAAGAACTGTATTACGACACAACAAACACAGTTTTCACAAAATATTTATGAAGATGTTAAATAGCGTAAAATTCATCACTTCGCTTGGTAGTGATGGTAACATCCCTGCGTGAGGACAACTGCACATGTTAGCAAATGACAAAATCATGGAAATAATAGAGCTAGACACTTTAATTATGTCAAGGATAAGAAAGTATTGAGGAAGTAGGTTGTACAGAAAGAAGAGCTGAAATGAGATATGACTTGAAAGTTCAAAGGTAGCAGATGTCAAATGTAGACTGGGCTTGAAATGGGGATGCAAGGAGCAAAGGATAAACAAGGGAGGGGAGGATGAACAGTTTACTTGAATTTATTAAAGACATTCCTAGGGTAGGAAGGAAGTCCAAGTGAATAATCTGTGTTACATCCAGTGTTGGGTGCTCAATTTGCTTTGTGTTACCCCTAATGTTGGTGTTCGGTGCTAGCATGTTAGTAACTGAGAACTTGAGCAAAAAACTTAGAAACTCTTAAAAATCACCATGTAAATTCACAGGTACTTCCTGATCCTCTAATGCAATTCTGAGCACTCTCTTCAAGAAAGAGTACAAAAACAAGAAAGGAATGCTTGGAAAAGAGAATCAGGGCCAGTGGCTGCCAGATAACAGGAGATAACAAGGGACTGCTTGGCCATGCCCTTCTTCCCATTCACATCTGCTCAGACTCTACCTCTCAGTTGTCCTGGCACTGCTCAAAATTATTGTACTACAAATATAAAGAACAGCAATTTATTAGAAAACCAACAGACCAAGAATACTCCTGAATTTTGTCAAGCCTCAGAGAATCAGCCATTGCAATAAAAATACCCAGAAAAACCTCTTTTTAAACTTGTGGTGGATCAACAGTGTGCATCTAAGCTTATAACATCAGATATTTTGATTCTTAGCTGTAGTACCTCCTGCCTGTGAAACATTTGTAGGGGATTACATTTATGCAATTTTATTTAAAAGTGACTTCTTCCCCAGAGGGAGGAAAGGCATATATTAGAGCAGTAGATAGTTTCAAGCTGTTTCCCATTTATGACATCCTCTTGCAGTTATTCTAAAATTTGCCACAAAGCAAAAAGAAGCACACTACAAAGAATTTCTTTGATGGAAAGGTTGTTAGAAGAAAAAAGTGTAAGAATACCTGAACAAATAAAAGTAATAACTCATCCATCTATTCTTATTTTAGAAAAGCAGTGGTGTATTAATTTCCTTTTTTGCCAGAACTCTAGTGCTTGTATTTTATTGTCCATTAGCAGCTGCTTCTCTTCTTAATCCTGCTTGTCATCTTCTTTATATTTCTGTATTTTAAAACATAGTATGAGAAAAATAGGCCTAAGAGATTAGTGGAAGAAATTTCTTTTACTGAGAACCAAGTAGGCATGGATCTGAAAGAAGAATTTTACACGTAAAATGAACCTTATGACAGTCTGAGATTTCACTATTGCAATAGTTAAATTCGTTGCGGAATTTTCCCGTGTAAATATATAACATAGCCTGATAAAAGTAAATTTAGAGGGACAACTTTAGTTCAAGGTGATACTGAACCTCATTTAGGAGCTACTGAAGAATAAATAGAAAATGAGAGTTTTCTACCACTGAAATGCTGAGGTTTTCTTTCCTCTGCGTTTGCACAGGGCACAGCACAGGGAGGATCTGTGAGCAAGAAGAAAGTAGAGCCAACATCACAGCTAATACAGGAGCAAGGAGTCTCTGAGGCTGACTCTCAAGCTATTACAGGGGACTGAGTAAATCTTTGGTCTGTTTTGCTGTTCACAACCTACCTCATGTAGAAATTTAGCAACTCGGTAGGAGTTTAGCAAACACTGTGCAGCTTGCTGCAAAAACACAATCAGTTGAATCATTTATGCTGACCATACCCATGTCCAACCAGAGTAATCCCTTCCCGTTAGGTGAAACTGAACGCACTTTTGTAAAAGTCATCAAAACTTACAGTGTTTTGAAGCAGTTGCCACACCTGAAAAACCCCCCAGGCTTTCCCGTATTTCTCCGTATCCTTTTTTTGAGATGTATATTGTGGCTGTGCAGCATCCTGTACTTCAGAGATAGAGTAGATATTCCAATAGGACTGCAGAGCTATTTCACCTCACCACGTTGCTAAGTATGCACAAATAAAACCCCACAATTATTCCTGTATTATGCATGTGGATGTCTTTTAATTATTGCCCTTTAACACTTAAATTTGCTGAGGAAAGGGAAACAAAGCATGTGAGAGTCAGCATTCTGCCAGCATGTGGAAGACATGATGATTATGAAAGTCAGTCCTTCAGATACGTCTGGGAACTAATGATTTCAGAAACTGTCTTAATTTGTTCATTCCATAGCATCACCATCTGAACAGAGATGGAGAGGGTTGCTGGCCAAGGCTGGATGTGTAACCACAATCACCACAATGATGTACCTCTGAGTTAGCTGTGGTGCTCTCCTGGGACAAATGTACTCTAACATTTTATATATTCCTGGTCAGTGAAATGAGGAAACACCAAATTGCAGCCTGCCACTAAAAAAAGAATATTTCTGTAAAGAAAAAGGTGAGAAAATGCAAGCATTCAAGTGAAAATTCAATCCTTCACAGTGCAGAGCTTACATGAAGTCTCTTAAATGACCCTTTTTGTCTTGGTGCCATCTACCTTTCTGAATAGCAAGACCTGGAAAGAAAAATAGAAGTATGTATACAAGTGGTTGAGTAGTGTATTAGTCATGTGCACTTTGTTCTTTTTGGCAAACTGACCTTATCAACAGAAGAAAATACACACTGAAAAGAGGAGTTCTGCTGAAAAGTCGGAATTAGCAGTGTGTGAGGTTTCTCTGTTATGGCATTTTAGATGATGATTAGTCAGAATCATCTTTTTCTGGTTTGTAGTTTGATGACACTAAAGCACTGTCACTTGCCTTTTATGTTATTCTTGTAATTTTCTAGTCAGACACTCTGTGTTGTATGCTTCAAGGAACAAGCCCAGTTTGTTGTAATGACAGGTAATTGTCACAGTAGAAATATAATAGTATCCTGACCCTTCAAATACTTGTCTGCTAATACAGAAGTAGTACGTAGATTACAGAGTGGCATCCAGTTTTTAAAGACAGTGCTGATCACTGTGTAAGTCAAGAAATGCCAAGCACAGTTTTATTGCTGCAATGAAGAGAAAGCCTGTAATGACCGTCAGAGGAAGGGTGACTGAGTTTGGGTAACTGGCCCTGGGAGAAGATGTAGTCTGGTTTTGATCTGATGGGTGGAACACGGTTGTCTGTCCACCTCTCAGTGGCAGCTGCAGGACTGTATGGTTGGAACTTGTTATTTATTAGCTGCTGCTATGCCATTTACTTCAGGAAGATTGATATGAGTGCATGATATCTATGAAGAATCAGGAGCTTGCACACATCAGATGATACATGTGATATTTCTTGAGTCCCTGTGGGTGAACTCCCTTCTTCCCCTCAAACCTGAAAAGTAGTGCCTTGGGGAAGTCCACAGGACGAGACAACCATAGCTTGCTGCTTTACAGACATGTTTCTAGAATAGAGGTAAAGACTTTAAATTTGCCTTAAATATATCAAATTTGAATTTATAAACAAAATTAATTGTGTGTCCAGGCCATTCTCAACAGAAATGTTTGCACAAGGTAACATTAACCCTCTTTTGTTAAAATATGCAGCTGTGACATTGTCTTGCAGCAGGGAGTTTGAGGCATGCAACATAAAAAGCATTTCTCTGTTCTTTTTAACATTCAGTATCCTCTCTTTCCTATTCTTTTTTCCTTTAAACTGTGAGACAATGAAAAATAATTTTTAGTCAAAATTTATTGTATTCCCCATGTCAAGAAACTCTTAATCACCTATGATTGTTCCGTTGTAGAAAGCTGTTCATCACTGTTTAGCTTACAAGCACTAGGATGTTTACAGGTCCTGTAAATGGAGATGTTCTGCCAATTTTTTAATTACTTTTGTCTGATTTTCCTAAAACCCTGGAGTTTGGGCATTTCTTTTAAGGTTTTATTTGAATGCTAATAAGGTTCCCCGATCAGCAACACTCTGAGATGGGCTGCTAAAAAATTATGTGTCCCAGAGATGTCTTCCTCTGGAAAGGGTCTTCCTTGTGGAAGATGTTGTCACCACTGGGTTCAGTGACCTGATAGAGCAACAGACCACGGTGTCCTCAGCTCCTGCCAGTCCTGTGACAAGGGAACTAATGTTTTTTAACTCTCTTGGCTCATATGTCTCCATAGCTGCCTAGTCTCTCTCTGCTCTTGGTAGTAGTGAAGCAAATAAACCATTATACTTTCATGAATAAGACTATCAATCGTAAGAAAGCATTAGGCCCTGTAACATATTCAAGGACACAGCTTTGTTCATCCCATCTGAATTTCTGCTGGCATTTTGAAATAGAATATCACAGAAATTAAAATTTTTGTAATAACCATAAGAAGCTCATCTATGATTATTATAGCTGGTGAGTAGGTAGTGTATCAAAATCACTACACAATACTACGGCTGAAACAATGTGTCTTTGAAAAAAAAAAAAAGGATGGAAACCTGAAGCTAAAATAGCACTCCTGGACTTCTGTTTTAGAGCTCATTTCCCCAGGTGAACAAAAATAATTCTGTGAATACAGCAATGGTCCTGTTTGTTGATCTCTAACTTTTATAAAACATACCTCCACACAGTGAAGTAAGAATCATTAAAAAGTCATCTTATATGAACATCCATTGTGTCATGGTACCAGGGAGGTTGTTTTCTGGGGAGGGAAAGTATTGAAGTACCCCTCTGTGAAAAGGGTTGAAAAATACTCATGTATGAAAGGGCCATTATTAAAAAAGGTGATGAATATTTAATGGGATGGGTACTTTTTCTCACTTGCTTTCCATTGCTTTTTGAAGTTTGTGGATAAGTTTTACTGAGTGCTTTATGCAACATACTGGAGTGGGATATATGCACTGTGAGAGTAGGCACAGTGGACTACTGAAAAGGAAAAAACAGCTATGGACGTAGTTTTCTCTGCATCTGTGAAATTAGTTTTGCTGCTGATAATGAGAGTAAGAAAGCATCCATGCTGGTGGGTTAAATGCTTTGGGCACAGTAGTGGGCAGTCCAGTGACAACAGTAACACAACTCTGAAATTCCTCATCTTTTCCTTCTCCCAGATTCACCATCTCCAGTCTCTGTTCCAAAAGTGGCTTCCTGCACTCAACAAACCTTCACTGCCTCATGCCTTGTACCAGGAGCTAGGGCCATAGAGATTTGGCACTTTACTAAGACACTCTGAAAAAATACTAAAGTCATAAAAGAGATGAAAAAAATTAAAAATCAAAAAGTATCAGAGCAAGCTGACCAATACTACCATGAGCCTTTCATGCTGCAAAGTGGGAAGACACCAGCTTATATAACCATGTTACAGGTGCACACTAATCTGTTCATGCAGCATGCTAATTTGAAAAGTATAACCTTAAAATAACTTATTCTCTGAATAACTTTAGACAGATAGCCCTAAATTTATCTGATTTGCATCCTCTTTCTATGTTTCCAAAGCCTGTTTTGTATTTGTTCCTTTTCTCTAAGTTTAAGTTAATTGAATGATCAATTTGTAAAATTACATTTTCTTTTTCTTTTTTTCTTTGAACCTTTTTCTTTGTACACAATCCAAATGGATGTGAAGGCAGGAGTAATTCTGGAGTAATAGGCTGTAACATTGAAAATGTATCATTTTCTACTCCTGTTGGATTCAATGGCAATATTCCTACTTGCATTAATGAACCAAGAATTGGTCTTCTAGTATAGAACCATTTGACTGGAATGTAGCAAAGTATGCTGGTTCCCATCAGAAATCAAATATGATAGGTATGTTCATGCAAGAGTGTGCACAGAAAACCACATTCACATACAATTCCTGTAAAAACTCTGATTCTGTTGTTCAGCACTATGGAATGACCAGGGCAAGCATTCAGTTTCAGCTCAGGCAAATAAAAAAAGAAAAAAATGTGTTCTAAAAGTCAGAATTCCCTGTGTCACTTACAGGGATGCTTCAGTTTCTAAGATATTTCAGAAAGAACCTGGCTTCACTGTTTTTTGAGATTTTTTAACTTTATTTTTAATTTATTTTATTTTTATTTGGTACCTTGGCACTGAACAATGCCTCTAAGATTCTCTGCAAATGGAACATCAAGGATCTCTTCCATGCTGAAGTCACTGGGGCCACTTCTATCATCTGTAGTGGGAGTTTGATTTATGGCTGTAATTGCTTGTCACCGTGGTACCTGAGGATAAGCTCATGGTCCTATCAATTTAGTAAGCTTGCATCAGCAATATTCTAATCCGTATGTAACAAGCACAGAAAATGCAGGGATGCATAGCAATACTGTACACACTGGAGGTGGAAAGGAGCACCTGAACCTTGTTAGAACCTTTTTTCCCTGCAGAATATTACAGAGAAGCGAGGATACCACCCCTGATGACAGTTATGACGCCCCTTTCTAGACTTCCTATATGACGTGTACTACTCAGGTCTCTTAGCAGTGTCGATCTTCACTCTAATGAAGAAAGGTGTGGGGAGATACCATAAATATCAGGGGGAAATACGTGTAATTTGAAGCAATAAAGAAGGCAATGAATTTGTAGTCATGGCAAAGGTGAAAACCAGGAAGAACTGTGTGAGGTGACTGCCAGCTCAGAAGCTCGAGCCCGTGGTACAGGAGCTGGAGTAGGTATCCCTACTTTAGGGCTCTTTGATGCAGATCCTGCAAAACACAGCTTCAACGTCTCTGCCTGTGCCTTCTTCATTACTGTAGCTTGTACAATAGCTAGTTCATTACTGTAGTTTACAAGAGCGAGGCTGCTCAGTGACTAGACATTTCATTAAAATGCCAAAAGCCATCTGTCATTTAAGTTGTTTTGATTTGCACAGTGCTGCTCTGAGCACTGAGCGAATGAAGAGCCTGTCTGGCATTGTGTGCCGCAGGGTGTAAGGCAGCCCAGACACAAAGTGTGGGACCTGTGGTGGAAAAGCAGGTATTTAAATGGGGATGAAAAGGGCTTTCTGATTATTGTATGAAGAAACCAAGAGATGAAAAGTGGGGAATGAAACAAAAGGTGCTCTAGAGCACCAGGAGATACAGAGACTGTATATGAAAATCAGATGAGGTGTTACAAATGGCAGAGAATACTAACCAACACCACAGGAGCCTTCCTGTGTAAACCTAAGATGGTAATATTTTAATCTTAAAAAAATAATAATCTTGGAGTAGCTACAATCTTAGGAAGAATACAGAAGGCCAAGGGCCTAAAATGTAGAAAACAGCTTTAGTAGAGGATTTTTAGGATTTAAGGAGAGCAACACAGACTTTTAAAAATAATTTTTTTTCCATTTAATTGAGAAACAAAAGTTACTCAAATTAGCAGCAGAATAGGAACACAATTATGTCAGAGATGGTTTTCTAATTTTAGACAAGGAATTATGTATTATGATTTTTTTCTCTCTTTCATGTGAGGAAATATGCACAACAATGGTAAGATTCTGTTCTATCTGAAATGATAGCCAAAATACAACACATGACTTTGATATAAATGTAACAGTGTATCCATGCTTTCTGACTTTAATGCAAAAAAAAAGTTTTATTCAACATATCTAGGTTTCTGGGTTTTACATTTGCACTTCAGATTGAATCATCAGTTTATTCTGAAAGTCTGTAGAGATCCAAAGGGGAAAAAAAGAAAATGCCACAGGAAGCAAAGGTTAAAAAAAAAAAAAAAAGAAGGTGGTACAAAGGTTTCCAGGCTAAAGAATTCGTCTGGGTGTATTTCAGTCTGTTATTTCTTGGGGAATTATTCCAATGCAGATGGTACAATAAAACACTTCCCTCTGTTCTTTAACTTGTTCCTACAATGTTCTGCCATCTTGTTATTTCAAACCATGCCTGGTAGAAAAAAGGTCTATGTTATTTGCCTCACGTAGTGTTCAGATTGAGATACCAGTTGAGACTTCTGAAGATGAAACTTTGAAGGGCTGATTTTGATGTCTTACAGGTGAGTTGTATACAACTTTTATTATCACGTTGCTTACTTAACAGATAATTAGTACTATGTGGATTTCCTTATAATGCTGTTTGAGGGATGTGAATGTTGGTGCTTACATTTGCTCGATACTAATGATCTGTCTGTGCAAAGTCCCAATCACCACCTGCAACAGTCTTCTATAAAGGTGTAAGACAGAAAAAAAATTGCAAATTTTAGACCATAAAGGTGATGTCAGGAGAACTGGAAATGGCAAAGAGACAGGAAAGGTCATTAATCAGCTCAGAGACCTAGGGCAAAATACAGAGGTCCCAGTTTGATTCAGAGGAGGAGCACCCAACAGGATGAGACTAAAGTGAAAACTGGTGGAGTGATGAGAAGGAAAAAAAAATAAATACCTCTCAGCATCCAGAAACAATACCTTACACGCACAAATAGACTGTAAAGTTAATTATTTCACGTTATTCTGTAAGACCAACAAATTCTTCTCCATTTTGTACCAAGGAAAGATGTTTCTTTGTTGCTGATTAAAGGCTGAAATACACAGTTGACATGGAGATTAGTGATTTGGTCCAGCCCATAAATTTCTGTGTCAACAGATGGAGGGGCAAAAAAAGTCCACAAGCCAAAAATGTGTTAGAAAAACACTGTTGCCAGCTGGTTCTAAATCCTCTGATTTGAGGAGGAACAGGTATTTGACTCATAATTATCCGTATTCTTGAAAAAAAAGGCTTGGGGTATGCAGCATTATATGTCTAGTCTAGAATTAAGTACAGAGTATTTACTTAGTTGTGGGTATGGTGGAAAACTGGCGAAATTGTCAGTTATTGGTAAAACCAGCCTGCCTTTTGAGCATTTGAGCGGAAGGAGCCACTAGATGTCAGGAGAGCACCGCGGGGACTGTCCCGGGACACGCGGGGCTTTGCTTTCTCCGGGACACCAAAAAGGCACGTTCAAACGCGCGAGGTTTGCTTTTTCTCTGGGGGAAAAAAAAACCCACAAACAAACAAACCATCAAAACAGGTTCACTGCTTTTCCGAGACAAGTTTCAACCACCCCGTTTTTCCCCGGTGTGGATTTGTTGATTTCAGAGAGGTTGCACTAGGGATAAATTTTACCCACTGTCTCTGTACTTTTGCAGCACACTCATTAAGCTTTTAAACACTATCTGCACCTTAAACGTACGAACAATTGCCATATTCAGACCACGCACCATCATTTCTTCCTTCATGTAAGGGCTCTTTTGATCTTTTGGAGAACTACCTTGATTTACAATAAGGGGGAAAAAAAGGTGAAATTAAATCTCTATGTCCATCAGTGCATGAATGACAAATCTGTTGTAACTCAGAGTATATTTTAAGAAACTATTTTTAAACATCCTGTAGAAAAACTGCATCTTCCAGAAAAGGTATAGGGAAACTGATCACCATTATTTATTTCATATGATGTCAATGAAGTTATGATTATACAGGTATAAAAGATTTTCTATCTTCTGATTTATTTATACAAGTCCATATCATCTGCAGTGATTTTTATGTTAAACACACAAGTTTTTTGCCATTTACCATTTGATCAAGATAAATTTTTATTTTCTTTCTCAGTCCAAGTTGAAATCTTTGAAATTGTTAAATCACTAATTTCATGCTTTCAACAAAACCAGTAATTTGAAATCCAGGCACCTCTAATTTGCCTAGAGAGAAAGTTGAGATTTTAATGGCCTATGTAACAATTCTGTTTTGCCTGGCACAGCAAATTCTGAAACTGGGCCATTTTTGTATCATTTCAGTGACAATATGGATGCTTGATATACCTCTTGGGGTTATGGGAAGAATCTTTCTTTTCAAATATATTTTAAACAAAATTGCCAAATCTTGTAACAGAAACAGAATTTGAAACTGACATCTAAGTCACAGGCTAAACAACACAGCCCCAGAAACCTTGAAAGGAGTTTTGCTGCTCTGCAATCCAGACCCTGAAAGTGTCTTCTAAACTATTTTTTTCTAAGACACTCTGATGTTTACACTTCTTTACTGAACAAAAAATTTTTTATTATTTTTTTTTTTGTATCTTACAATTAAGAGTTCCTTATTAGTACAAATAAATGAATTTTAAAAAAAGTCTTGTAAATCTTAGTCAGATTTGGCCCAGTTGGGTTCTTTGAAGGGCTAGAAGGTCTATATGGCAACCTGGTTTGTATCACAAATGTGTGATCTATGTCACAGAGTTCCAAAGCACAGTAAGTGCAAGTGAATGCAGTTCCTTTACAGCTTTTTAGAAATTTGGCCCCAGTGTAGAAATTTTTATTATAAACATGAATTCTTGCATGGAATTTTGTGAAGGAAAGAATTTGAGGTTAAATTTTGCCAAATGAAGCATCTCCTCCCAAAACAAATGAAATCAAAGTAAGTCTTAAAAAACCCTGTGATGACAACTCATTAGGTGCTCTTGAATTATATAAGACAGTTGCACAAATATAATCTACAGTTTTTCAGTCCCACCAGTTAATACCACTCCTAAGCAGCAGTTAACTGAGGTTTAACCATCTGTTCCTGCAAGACAGGTAACGTTCCTCTGCCATGGAAACTACCTGAAATAACTCAGTTATAAAAAGCAGGTGGCAAGAATTATGGCAGACCTCTCCTTCTGACTCCCAAGTAATTTTTGGTCCAAAAAGATGTGTACATGTTCCCTTAGAGGTACCTATGGAGGCAGGTAATAATGTACCTGTGAGACAGGTACATTATTGCCAGCACTGAAGCTGCTCCTTTGCAAAGAACTTGGGTGAGATGAACAACTTCTTGAGTTTGTCTTAATCCCCTTTGGTAACAGCACACAGAAGAGTTGCCAAGAAACAGTATGGAAACCTTTTTTTTTTTTTTTTTTTTTCATAGAAGTGACTCTAAAATCATCTTAAAAGCCACAGCTGGCGTGATAACTTTGGCCTCCTGACTTTGACATTAGGTTTTGACAGACACTGATGCTCATCAGCAGGGTTACAGAGCATTTGGACTTGTCCCTCTCATTTAATCCCACTTCTCTGGGAATATTCAGGGAAAAGTATGAAGCACAGAGGCCCTACTTAAGCAGATGACTGAAGACAGGGCTATGAAAAGAAAAGAATCCTCCTGTTGCACCTCTGCACAAATAGCTGGGATCTACAAGGGCTTTTGTCTGCATCAGTTGATGTTTTGCTTTGCGCTCTACTTTTTATAAAAGTCTACTTGTTTGTTTGAAATATGTCTCTTCTGACTACAGTCTTTCCCTCCTGCATTTGCACAGCAGACAGTGACCTAAGTAGATTGGTGTTCTTTATTTCCTTTGTTTGCTTTTTTTGTGTTTGGCCTTGTGATTGGAACTTGGTCAGCTTATCTTGATGAATTTCTGCTGAAAATTAACTCTGTAACTGCCAAGTGAATATGTCGAATACTACTGTGCTGTGTACCAATGTATAGCATTATGTTAATTCCTGAGCTTCTCTTCTTGAAGATGCACCTCCACAGAAAAATAAGGACCTCCCTCTGCCCACCCCCAATAAAAAAATTAAATCCAGAACAAAATGTAGGCTTTTCATTAAGAGAAAAAAAAAGGCTATATTTTTATATTTTTGAAATATAGCAACAGTCTCATAAAGACTGTTTTCTTTTTTTTTAAACACTCCATAATACATTTAAATTGAAATAATGTAAAATAAGAGCAATGAAAGACTATTATGCAAGCTATCATCCAGCCACCATGAGTCAAATACAATGAAAGACTGTTCTATTGAAATAACTGTGTCCTGCAAAAGAAATAGCTAATTTCCCAGTAGCGTCACAGCTGTTTTAAATACAGTATCTAATATCCTTAACATGCAAAACAAAGAAGTAAAGAAAATTAAGGCACACAATGCTTTTGAACTTTTTTTTATGCACAGAGGCACTTGCTCTTGCCCACATGGTTGCAGCAACCAAACTCAACAGACACACTAGTGTTGCCCTCAAAAACATCATGCAGCTGCCTCAAGAGTTTTCTCCTCACACATTTCCAAGTGTTTTTTATCCACCTTACAAGCTACCCAAGGCTATTGGTCTCCAACAAAGCTGAGCCTGGTCAGCTGGTGAAAAAATGAGATAATGTGGGTAACTGCCACAAAGTGACTTTGCTAAACTTTTCTATTTTGAAAAAAATAGAGCAGTAGAACTCTTGTTGCTTTCCCTGTGTTGGATTTCTTATGTCGGCCAATCAGGATGAAAGAGATGCCTTCAGCAATGTTGTCACTGCTGGTTACTCAGCTGAGTTCAGCAGCACAATGAAACTACAAACATCCCATTTTCATTGACATAATTTTTATTTACGAAGTGGTTCAGAGCAGAGATGTAGAGGCAGACCTCTTCTTCCACCACACCACTTAAGGTGGGGCTAAGGAACTTCAGAAGGAAAGCATCAGCTCTTAAAAAGGCAAACATGTGGTCAGTTATTCTTAGAAGTGTCCTCAGAAAGTCTTCTTCATTGAGTATAGGCTTAGAAATTGAAGCCCTGGGTTTCAACACCACTTACAGTGCCAAGCAATAACATTCGACCTCTGCATGGTGTCTGTCCTATTCCTTCTATCAAAATTGGGAACACGCAAGCACAGTAATAAATGTAGCTTTCTGTAGGCATAAAATCGTAACATTGTTGTATAAAAAACTGCAAGGAGGTTCTTCTTTTCAGAAAATCATGACTGCTAGTGAGTGACACTAGTTTTGTGTTAACCCTCAGTTATTAGTGATGTTACTGGCTGTCTGCTGGCATGCTGAACCAGGGAATGGTTGGTTGGTTAAGCTGACAAAATCATGCTTCTCCCAGCAGCTATGGCAAATTGGGCTTACAAGGAAAAAGGACAGGATTTCACTCAGGACACTGGGGGCAGAAATACTGACAAGTCCATCAGGCCACCACATAGGTGCCAAGTTAATGTGCAGTGAGGAAAGGCAGCTTGGCTTAAGTGTAGTTTGATCCATAACATCTGCAAGAAGAAACTGTAGTAAGCAGCAGTGTTGAGTGCCTATGGGTAAGGGTCTTCCTCACTGGGAACTCCCACTGTGGTGCCTTCTCCAAGCCGTTACTAAACAGCATCCCTCTTCTTTCAAGCCCTTGTCCACCATGTCGCCCACAGACAGTTTTTGTTGCTCAACACTGAATAATCATGGCATACCATTTGGTCTAAATCAACCAGAAAGTTTGATTCTCTCTGTCCGAAATTAGATTCACCCCTTTCAGTCAAGGCACAGCTGTGTATATTTTTGTCTTCTCTTGTCCCAGCTCTGCTTTGCAGGACCACATTTATAAAGAATAACTATTCCATGTGACATTTTTAAAAGGCATTATGTCATCTTTCCCTGTCAACAGAACTTAAGTTTTCAGGTGAGATTAGAAGTATTTATGATTAAAAGTACAAAACCACTTTCATGGGATTTATCACAAAATGGTCATTGGAATCTGGAAAACTGATGATTTGGGTCTTTCCACTGGCATTCATGATGAATAGTGGTTCAAGGGCCTTTAAAGTCTTACCATATTTATGTATTCTCTTTCATATGCCACCTCCTAAAAAACCCTAAAGCCACTATAATAGTTAGTAGAAAAATTAGTATTTGTAAATGTGTTTGTAGTTCTTATAATTTTCATAAGGTAGATTTCCTTCTGAAATAACACTGTCTCTTATTAATGCAAAACACTGTTTTGTGTGGCTGAGTGTCTCTTACACCTCAAAAAAAGGAAAGAATTAATACATTTACCAACTGAAGAAAATCAAGTCAAGGCATGCTCAGTTTTACCTTTTTCTCTTCTTTAAAATCTGAAGTAAAATATAAAAATTATCAGTCTAATCTCAAATACTGTTACAACTGCTATTTAAAACAAGAGAAGCATACATGCTTAGATTAGTAAAATTTAATAATACAAATGGCAAATAAAATTTATTTTCCTTCATCTATTATATAATAAATAAAAGTAGGGATGCAAATGTATCTGCTGACTCTGGCTCCTTCTCCCTGAGCTGTCTTAGGCATAACAATTCTTATCTGACCATTTCTATGTTTTTGGAGTATTCTGAATCTATCACAAAATGTTTACAGTTCTGCTGAAATGTGCAAATGACACGAGAGTGAGTCTAACAACAAAAATGCAATTTTTAAGAGCAAAGACGTAAGCTGCTATGATGCAGGAGATAAATGTTTTGCAAGAAGTGTCTGTTCAGCAGAAGGTGGACAAATAGTGCAGAGTCCAGAATGAATGCATGTCTCTTCTAAAGGGTATAAGCCCTTTTTCTGATACGCAAACAACTCAATAAGGAGGAAAAAGTCTAAAATTAAATTTAAGGGTTACAAATGAAACTAAGATTAAATTGGCTATCATATCAAGATGATGTTAACTATGTGAATGTTTGCTATTTATTAAGTCATTTTCTGGAATTCAGATTGTGATAAAAATATAAGACTTGTTGCTCATATAAGATATAAATTGTGCATTTAAAAGAGCATATGTACGGACTATTCACTCCTTACACACCCTTGAGAATAAAACTTAAGTCCTCTTCTGCATTTTTACAGTACTTTTCTCTAATTATATCTTGCATATGCTGTAGTTCCAGGCTACCAAATAACAACAACAACCAAACCAAACCAAACCAAACCAAACCAAACCAAACCAAACCAAACCAAACCAAATCTTCAAAAAACCAATA
>JAYRBT010000093.1:309065-326542 GCA_036023395.1 Myiotriccus ornatus
CATAAACCTTCTCTCAACTTAAAGTAATTGTGTGGAGGGTGTGAAAGCAAATTGACCCAGGGCAAAACCACGACACTGGTACAGTAGGTCTTCTAAATGGTGTCTTCAAGAAACACGCTTTAGTCTTCCTGAAACTAGTTACCCATTTAAAGATTTATTTTTGGTGGTAAGAGAGATCCCTATCCTGGAACTGTTTTATCCGCATTACCAGGAACAAAAATACTACTGCTTTTAGACTAAATTTCTGCTAATACATAGATGTATAGACTAGATTAGCTTCTTGGACTTTTCTGATTATCTACACTACAAACATTAAAAATTGCTAAGAGTGGGTTACTGAACTGAATCAAAACATCCATTTCTATAAGACACAGCTAAAAAAATGCCTAATCATCATTTCCAAATTCTCTAAACTTTTTTAGTCATTCAGTCATACAAATCCTTATTACAATCTATCATCTCTTACCATATAGTCACAAAACAGAAGAAACACTTGTCAACAAAACACAAAACTGTTCTATATTTAATTTTTGACATATCATATTGACTGATGTCAATCGAAAATATGGAGGTAACCAAATTTCTCTAGCATGTCAATTATCATAGAATCATTCTGGTCTTGACATACCAAATTAGTAATTAGTTAAGTATGTTTTAAATATTCTCAGCATCCCAGAGGTCTGATGTCGCAACATGTGAATGAACTGCTTTTCTTCTGAAATCTAGTCCAACTAGGTTCCAGGGACTACATTGTTACCAATGCCTCTGTATATCACTCTTTGCATCACTCTCCTTAGGTCAGAAAGCTGTAATGCCTGGAATAAGTTATGTTGACATATTTACGGAAATGCTAACGCTAATATAAAATTTAGACCGTGCTTCCTGGTACTGCGGCCTTCTGCATTGCCACACTGCACAGGATCACGCTACTTCATCCCATCAGCCCAGAAACCATACAGACTCTTAACAGCTACTTGCCCATTCACGCTACTGAGACAGAAAACTTACACTGACAGGCAGCTTAAATCTTTTTTAACATTTTTTTTGGCCTGAATTGATGAACAAGTGAAAGCAGTGATAGGATTGTGTTCAAAACCACACTAAGAAAGTGCTATTGCAGTGGATTTTCCTGCAATATAAAATTTACAACTCTGTTTCACCTAGAATTGCAATTAATTGTAGTGTTGTTTAAATTGGCTACTCCTGAGATTTGAAAAATGAAGCAAGTAAGGCTTTTTTGTTCAGGAAGCATTAAATATACTGAAAACAAAAAGTGTGGAATACATTTCCAAACTTCTCAAAAAGCTGTACTTTCTGTACAGAAGTCTATTTGTGATTGCCAAACTGAGCAAAACAATTTAGTTTAGAACCACTGGATACTACAGATGAGCACACATATATTTTTCATAAATTATTTGGTATTAATGTTAACAAGCTATTGATACCAGCATTTACAAAGAGCATGTGCAGCATATACATTATCCAACAATGGTACTAGCCTACACGATTCCCAAATGCTAAATATTTGTGTATCCTTCCCATTAGCAACACAGAGATTTATATGAATTACACAATTATGTAAACTATCTGGAGCAAGTAGAGTGATTCAAGAAAACAGAAAAGGATACACCGCAAAAGCCAAGACAAGCAGACACCACACTACACTGATATTCATTTCCTGTGAGGGCTTCACAATGCTGTAGTAGGCTTCTGTCACCACATACACAACTGTAGCTGCAACAGTGAAATCCACCAACCACTGATATTCCGGAAAATAATGCAATGCTGAAAAATAAAAATTTATGAGTGCTAAAGGTATGTTTTCACATATATACAGTGGAGTAACAACTAAAAAAAGTTTTCAACGAAATGAAGTCTAGGTAGACCCAGATCAACCAAGTGAAGTGCAGCAGTGAAAAAGCCGCATATTCTTCCTCAACAACGTAAACTTCACTCTTCACTTCTGTCATTCAATACTTGATTACTACTCACATTTATATGGCTACAAGATGCTACTATTTTATCACCTCTGTTTTCATACATTAACATCCTAAACTGAAAAGGCATACGTAATGTAGATTTCACACTAAAGAAAAAAAACAGTTCCGTTCTTCAGCTGAGTCTAGCTGCAATTCCAGTTAAGAGTTTTTTCTGACGTTCTGTTAAAGCTCATTGGCAATCACTTAATTAATTATACTACATTTAATTAATCATACTACACATGATCACTTTATTTTAAAAATCCCAACATCTAAGATACTGATGGCTTGCTCTTCCAGATTTAGTTAATACATCCTGTGCAGCAATAGTCATTGTAAAAATTTCACTGTAAAAATTCTGGGGATTGTACTGTGTTGCATACAGGCTGGATGATATGAAGAGAGAGCTCCAAGAGGTGCTGGAAACCGCAAAGAACAATTTTTAACAACAAAGTGTGGCCTGTCCCACACAAAGACCTTTCCTACACCTTCACAATCTGAAAGTCAAAAAACATTACTGAACGTTTGACTTGACTACAAGCCAAATGTTGGCAAACACATGAAATGGGCCTAAACTGAGTATTTGCAAGTCCTATACTTATTTTTAAATAACAATCTGGTTAGATTCACCAGAAAAAACTGTAGATATAACTTTTTAAAGATAGTCAAACCCTATCTTGTATCACTCAGGTAGACAATTAAATGCTACAATTTCAAAGAAATAACATTGATTTAAACTTGGGAATGCTTTGTTTATTTATATATTAGCTTAAAAAAACTCTACAGTGTTAAAGAAACACTGTCCTATAATTTAAATTGAGAAGTCTCCTGCATAGGACTATGCTTGCATTCTTTCTATATTTATCCAGAGAACACATTCATGAAAAAATGTAGACAGCAAGAAAATATGTATCACACTTACATACATATCCATATATTAATTTTCTGTAACAGAATGACTGATTATGATTAAGGAATCAAAAATCACCATTTAAAAAACAGCATCTTCCGAAACACTTAATGCTGCGTATTTCTGTACTTCTGTCACTTTGCGTTTTTAAGTATTTCATCGTAATGTTTCCAGTGTGTGGTTGAAAGGTCTAGGTTCCAATGCTACCGCACTTTTCTTATTTTAGATAAGCAGAAACTATATGTTTTCACATCTGCCAATTCTTATTTTCTTGTACAAAGCTACAAACTCTATTTTGAATAGACTATGAAGTGATTCTTTCAGTGTTGTCTCACATTGCTATGGAATTCTGATCCAATAGCTGTGCTTTATCATAGAATCATAGAATCAACCAGGTTGGAAAAGACCCCTGAGATCATCAAGTCCAACCCTTGATCCAACACCACTGTGGTTATTAGACCATGGCACTCAGTGCCACATCCAGTCTCATCTTAAAAACCTCCAGGGACAGTGAATCCACCACCTCCCTGGGCAGCCCATCCCAGTGTCTAATTACTGTCTGTAAAAAATTTCTTCCTGATATCCAACCTAAACCTCCCCAGGTGAGCTTAAGACCTTTATATTCATCCTTTTCCACAGCACTGCTATTAAAATGGCACCCAAGGAACATGAAAGGAGACTTAGCCTGAATATTTGGTTTCTCATTTATGATCAGTTTTACTTCTATTCATTAATTGTCTATAAAAGAGATATTCCAGCATTCATTGCAAATAAACACTTGATAGAAACAGTAAGGATATATCTGAAACATTACTGTTCGCACAGAGTTATTCTTACCAACAGTGTCCCTTTCTGTCACAGATTTTGTTTCCAGATGAAGATCAATATCTTTTGGAATGGTTAAGGGTTTGTTTTCAATATGACCATTATATTTTCTGTTAAAATAAAGAAATAAGTAGATAGAAACACAGGTATGACAAAATAAACTTTTTCAATATATAATGACATTTCAAATTTAATAAAAATACAGACTATTTTTTTTTCCCCAAATGCAAATATTTTTATGTATCTGGCTTAAAGCAGTATTTCAAGTTAAAATCTTGAGAAGCAATCAGGTATGTTGATGGTTCCCTGCTTTATCTTAACAGACTTTGACGTACTGCTCTGGTATGGGTTTAAGTGGCTTCTATATGCTGCATCTCGAGCAAGTATTGGGTCAAGATCCAGTGGCCAGTATTTACTTCAGCCCATTGATTTTCTCTGTTCAGAGAGCTACACAGTGTTCCCACAGACAAAAAAAAAAAAAGTATTAGTCCCTCTTGTCACAACAGGGTGCTTAGCAAGTACATCACATAGTCTAGATTAACCTAGGTCCTTGAAAGATTCATCCTACCAGCCATCAGGCAAAGACAACTTCAAGATAGCTTTCTAATCTAAAAAATGTACACAGGGTGCTTTTCATCTAGAGCTCTGAAACTCTGCCAACATCATGATCTTCACTTCCCTGAAAATAAGTCACAACAGTAGACTTCAAATCGGAAAAAAGCAGTATTCTTAAGAGAAAATTAACAAAGTTAGATGAAATTGGTCTGACAGATCTGGTCTGACAGTAAAATTCTGACAGAATTTTACTAAGGTTAAATTCATCTCATCACTGTTAAAAAAGAAATCATTAAAGCAGATCAGAAAATGTTTTGTTAGATTAAAAAATCAAACCCAAAACTTAAAACCTCTAAATGGCTAGAAGGAAATAGTAAACTCTGCCACATTTTAGAATACCACCTCTGAAATTAGAAAAGGAGAGTCAGATTTTCCACAGAAAGACATAGGAAATTATTGGGACATAAGTATTAAAAAGAAATTCAATCAATCTCAGCTCATATGTGAAATGAGAATACATGCAAAAAAGCACTAATAGAATTTTTTCAAGTTATATTAATTCTTAGTATCATCCAAAGCATAAGAATTTTAATGGACAAACTGTGGATAGGAGTCTAAGGCATTACTCAAAAAATTATGTTCCGTGCCCACAGCTGTACTCCTGATTATTTTCCTACTGCATACACCCAGGAGTACCATCATCTTAAGTGAGATCAGCATTTTGATGACTGTAGCTATTTTAGTTCAACAAAATTTGGTGTTCCTACACTTTAATTATCCCAGAGGACGCACAATCCAAGAGAACATACCTGGGATCACTGGAAGCTTTAATTCAAAGTAACTGATACTAGCTATGGACCTTTTCATTAGCCTAGCAATTTAATGTAACACAAATTATTCTGAAGTAGAAAATCTGCCTAATATTCAGGTGCTATTATAACTAACAGCAGAATATACTGAAGTGCAATATGCAGTGAGCAAAATGGACTAAAAGTTCACACTACAGCTGTTTCTAAGGCTAATTTTCAAGCAAGTTCCTTGTATCTCCTTTCATCATTTCTCTTTTAATTAGTTCAGATTGGGAAAGTATTTAATTAAGGAGAAGATATTACATTTTTCAAGACTGTGGGCTGGACAAAGCAAATTCTTTATTTTGAAAAGATATGGGAAGTATCAAGTAGATGCATCTTTATTTCTCCACACCATCTGTTTCACATCTTGTGAGATGACTCACAAGGAGATGTGCATTCTGTTCTGTGCAACCTAAATCAGTACATCCAACTGATCAACAGGAAAAATTCCTACTTAACTATGGTTCTCCCCCAAGAACAGTCACTTCTTTAGAGGACACAGAGGTACATTTATTCACTAAAAAATAACCACATTATTCAGCTGTTCAAAAAGCAAAGCAAACATCATTTAAGCCTCCACATTATCGCTTTAGTTTCTCTGAAGTTTTATAATTCTGGTGATTAACATTCACTCTGCTACAAGCACCTACTACAACTATGGCAGAAGACTGGCAAGGCTGAACAAAGGCAATAAGAGCAAAGTACAGTTATTACTTGGCAGTGTGATTGTGTTTTTCTGTTTAAGGTTCCTATGAGTGAACATAAAGTTATAATTATGTAACGAAGTTATTTTACATATAAATAAATATCACTGGTTAAATTGACTGCTACAAATTGTTATTCTATTCACAATTATTTTGCCTTAATTTCTCACAGAAAACTGTTAGGTAAAATGAGTTTCTGAACTTTAAAAAATATTGCAAAAAAAAAAATTACTATTATATAGCTTTAATTTTACAAGGAACAACTTAACCCAGAGAGTGGTGGCCAGTCCTGTTCAACATCCTTATCGATGATCTGGACAAAGGGATTGAGTACACCCTCAGTCAATTTGAAGATGACACCAAGTTGGGAGGAAGTGTTCACCACTGGAGGGCACGAAGGTTATGCAGAGGGATTTTGACAGGCTGGATCAATGAGTTGGGGCCAAAGGTATGAGTTTAACAAGGCCACATGCTGAGTTCTGCACTTGAGTCACAACAACCCAATGATATGGGCTGGGGGAAGAGTGGCTGGAGAGTGGCCCAGTGGAAAAAGATCTGGGGGTGCTGGTTGGCAGAAGAGATGAACATGAGCCAGTGTGTGCCCAGGCTGACTAAGGCCAAGGGCATCCTGTCCTGTATCGTCAATAGTGTGGCCAGCTGGACCAGGGCAGTGATTGTCTCCCTGTATTCAGCACCAGTGAGGCCTCATCTTGAGTACTGTGTCCAGTTTTGGGTCCTTCGATTCAGGGAAGACATGGAGGTGCTGGAGTGAATCCAGAGACAGGTAACAGAGCTGGGGAAGGATCTGGATGAGAAGCTGAGGGAAATGAGGTTGTTTACTCTGAGGAAAAGCAGGCTCAGGGATGACCTTATTGCTTTCAACAACTACTTGAAAGCAGGTTGTAGCCAGGTGGTGGCTGGTCTCTTCTCCCAGGTAACCAGTGACAAGAGGATGTCCCCTCAAGCTGAACCAGGGGAGGTTAAGGACGGACATCAAGAGGAATTTCTTCACGGAATTGGAATGGACTGATCAGCGAGGCAGTGGGCTAACCATCCCTGGAGGTGTTCAAGAAATGACTGGATATGACAGTACCATGGTCTAGTTTACAAGGTGGTGATCAGTCAAAGGTTGGACTCGGTGAGTTCAGAGGTCTTTTCCAACCTAAATGATTCTGTGATTCTGTAGATCACAGAAGCAAATAATGTTCCCAACCATCCATCTAAAGAGCTAGGAAACATGGATAAAAATCACATTACAATTAATAGATTATATGAGAAATCTGTAAATTAATTCAAGTCTTAAGATTTCATACTGGGATAGAAGAAACAGGACTAAAGGAAACCTCCTGTGTTGCCAAAAGAAAGTCAGAGGGCGTTGGTTGTTTTATACATAGCCATTTCAGAAATATCACATCAACATGGCCAGCTCCATCACCTCAAGATGTCTTGGATCTTGATGAAGCTGTACTTTTGTTCAGAAGTACATGATCTTCTGTTCAGAACTTCATGTCTGAACACTAGAAAGCTGCTTCCAGCTTAAGCTTACAGACAGCTGTTCCACTCCCTCAGTTGTCTTTTTGATTGGTTGAACCAGCCCAACTCTTCTAGTCCCCCCCCCCTTTCTGTTTCCTGGATGATCCTAGCAGCTATGTTCACCTCATGTAATACATCCTAGGATGTATTACATTTACCTTTTTCACAGCTGTGTAAGCATGGCAGATCCTAATAATCATACATTGAACTAATATACTCAAATCTTTCTTCTCTTGATTCAACAGAAGACGTTCAATTCTAAGATTTGCTTTCCTCAATTTTTATCTAAATGAATACATCCACTGAAAAAAAAAAGCTTTGCCACCAAATTAGCAGCTTTGCAGACCATTTTGTGAACTGGAAATTAACCAGTTCTGCACAACTTAGCAACATTCAACCCTCTGTTAAACTGAAAGAACACATTTTGGTAAAGAACTGAGACAATTCATGCAAGTGGGGTAGTCATATGCAACTAGCAGTTTTTAACTCACACAAAGACAAAAGTTGGCTGGTAAAGTTATTACATGAACATGCTGGAAAAAAAACAGAAGAGAGGGAAAGATAAACTTGAAACAAGTATTTACCTGTCTTTTTTGCTCTTCCCTCTTTGCTTCCCTGCAAGAATCCGTAGCTCTTCTTCAGTGGGATGTTGATACCACCGTAAACTGAAGAAAATAAAATTTTAAGTATAACAATACCTGTACTTGCACTTTAGAGTGGGGCTTTTAAAAAGCTGTATCTCTATGCAGATCTATATGCATATTAAGACACCAGTCATTTACTACTCCTAAGCAGGACACCCTTGTGTGTCAGTACCAATCTTAGCTGAACTGAACCACAGCTAAATTTCAGTTCTCTTCAGCGTGAGATGTTTATTCATGAGTAGAAAGCTTTGACACTTTGTTATTCATATGAAAGCCCTTCAGTTCTCAAAACACCAAATTTTAAAGATATCACCAAATACAGAGTGTGTACAAGGAGAAAAGGTTCTCTAGAATAACTATACCATTAAAATTACCCATATTCTAAACAATTTTATAAAGCATAATTATATCCTCAAAAAAACAGCATTTTTTCAGAATCTGAAATAGCTATTATCTACTAACCATTCCCAGTCTTTTTCTTAAGCAGAGCAGATCATAACACCAACACTCCTTTCCTAAAAGCCTCCTCACTGCTATCTTCAAAGCCTATTAGAAAAAGTGCTATTAAAAAAAATCACTAATTTACATGCAGTTGACCTACAAGTTTTTCCACTTTCACAAATCAATCTCTCATCCATTGCTCATTCATTTAAAAGGCAAGTGGCAAGGAAATTCTGAAGGAGAAACATGGAGATAGTTAAGTGTTAAGATGGTATATTTTACTTAAATCTCTAAGTACATCAAAAACCTTAGAAGCTGAAACAAGGCCTTCTCCACAAGGGAAGGTTATCGTCCACATGCAGGAAGGATGCCACTCTGATCTCCACTCTCAAATGCTGAGGCAAAGGAGACCAAATAGTAACAGAAACAGACTTGGGAAATGTATGTGGAAGTAGGAGGACACTAATTGTCACCCACAAGGACATGGGTTAACACTGGTAATAGTTAGAGGTGATAATGGAATCCACAACCATGTTCTCACATTAAGTAAACCTCACCAAGTAGGACCATTCAAATCTATGTTGGTGAATTAGAGATGATGTCACATCCAAGTTCAATGAGATAGTAGGGCAAATTTGGAAAGTAAGCATCAAAACCCAACCAACCTCAAGCCACTTGATAACATTTCACTCTCAGCTCTGTTTTGGGGAGCTTGGGATCTTTTAAAGAGAAAACAACTCCAATACCAGTCAATAAAACATCAAACACTGCAAATTTCCCTTGAAGGAATTCACTGCCCGTTCCAAAACTGAAAATGGCAAATATTACAGACTTTGCACAAACAGGGAGTTTTGGGGGAGAAAAGAGGAGCTGAATTTTGTTCAGGATTTTTTTCAGAGTAAGCGTGAAAGTTGTTTCATTATTTTCATCATGTGTGGTCCCAGCTGAAGTATTTGACGTTTGCAAACTTTGCTGCAAAAGACACTTTGTTAAGACTGAGACACACAGAAACTAGAGAAACAACCTTTTCATCCAAGAAGACAAACTACACTGGAGATGCTGACTTCTTCCTATCTTTCACATGACCCAAAGAAAGTGTGAGTAAGCAGAGAAACATTCTTCCGCTTTGTCATTCACAATCTCCCAGATCTGAATTTGGCATGCTGACATTACCATAAGTAGTTCTGTAATGATGAAAGTCACCTATGCTGTAAAGAATTTTTTCAGAATCTTTCCTGCACAGAGAAGTAGTACCTAATGTGGCAGAACAGACGAAATTCTTGTTCTGTGTATTATGCTAACAGAAATCAAATTCTTAAATTACAATTTGCTCTTAATTATAATACAGAATATTATGTTGCAAGTAATACCTAATTACAGTAGAGTTTGGGGATTTTTCAGTTCATAAACCCTACACACCTTGCAATTAAAATCCTAAAACCAGGAGATCTGAATGTTTTCATAAAGAGCAAGATAATAAAAAAAATAGTTTGTATCTGTTTTAGCTTATATATACTTAAAACTGAAATCCCATAACTGTGGCTTTGACATATGCAAGTCAGTTTGAATAGCAACAGCCATACAGATATGCCGCAGTTAATCTGAATGAAGATCATTAACGAATGCACAACAAAACATCCACTTTCTCCTGTCTTCCTGAAGTGGCATGAAAACAGAACAACTAATACAGCTGAGCAACTTAAAAAGCAACATTTTGGCAGAGAAAGTTTTATTAGTTAAAAATGCAAAGGCATATGAAGATATTTAGGCTGTGAATTCTTCCAATAAATATGATATTTAAATTCCATTCAAGCTCTGAAAATAGCATTGATTGAAAAAGTTTGAGTTTCTTTACAAATTTAAGTAAATAGCCCTTTGACAGTCAATGATGTAAGTATCTTATGTCTCTTCTAATAACTTTTAAATTTTGAAATGTCTGTGCTTCCTTTTAATGGACTTTGCTTGTACACATACAGCATCTTGAAATCAACTGGTCACTTAAGAGCTTCCGTCCTGTCTGATAACATGTTTATCCTCCCTCCCATTTGGCAAGGACTATCTACAGACATTTCAGCGTATCTTGGTTAGGAAAGCTTGCCAACCCTTTGGAAGCAAGACATTTAGTTCAAGTCACTTAACACTGTTGGTGGTGACGAGTTGGAGTCTATTGACAAAGGAAAGGAGGAGCAGGAGGTAACTTTTCCTAGAACAGCTGGACTGCTTAGGAGTGTGCCTATTTGTACCTGTACATTTTTGTGTATAAAATGCCCTACCACCCCACCTGCAAAGGTCTGTCAAAGCAAATACCACTGACAAAAAGGCAGAACTAAAGAAAAATAGGTTAAAGATAATAGGTAGTTTCTCAGCTAAACCATGAAAATAACTGTTTTTCTTTCTGCCATTACAATTCAGATTCTTGTTGCCATGAAGCTTCTAACTTGTTTTTATTTCTGGAACACAGAATTATTTCTGACTCTTCATACAATTCCTACATTCAGGGGATTATTCATAGTGCCTGAAATTACAATGCACTAAAATAAGTTACCAGATAAATAAAAGAACACTGAAAAGCAAGAATGAGATTTCCAGACTACTAACACAGTAAAGGCAATAACAGGACTCCCACTGACTTCAGTACAAGCAGAATTACCTAAGCACAAATGCTGAAATCTTGCTTCATGTATTTATCAATCTGCAGATGTGCAAAGATAAATGGAGAACAGGATTAGGAAAAAATATCTGAACAGTAAACCTCTCCCTATCATTGGCACATGTCTTAGAGTAAGCATACAGAGAGTGAAAACTTCAAAAGAATGAAGAATACAGACATAATATTGAGCAATTCTTTTAAAAGAGCAATTATATATTTAAATTTTGAAATAAAAGTTTAAATAGGACATAAAAACTATAAAATGCCCTTTGGTGATAAAAACAATCTAGTGATAACACACTTTAAAAGCAAATGGTAGGCAGTTTCATAGTCATTAACTTAATACTCTTTTTAGGGCACAAAAAAGGTGATCAACATCCTGCAGATGTGGTCAACAATGAAACTTCATTAAGAGTATGATTTCTGCTTGTATTATTCATCTGACAATTACTGTTTTCTGTTATACCTAACACACATCTAAACAACATTTACAGTCACTTCTCATTAGCAGCTTGTTGGGTGATGAATGTGGAAAATTAAAAAGAAATAAGCTAGTAATTATGAGATGCAGAAGAAAAAAAAGGCAATGGAAAATTATACAAGACACATTAATACTCTTATGGAGTACATTACTATTCAAGGGATACTCCTTGAATACTACTGATATTCTCAAAATTTTAAGTTACAAAAGACAGCACCCTACCTTCTAATCATACTAAGTATTTTTCTTACCAAATGAAAAAAAGTGTCTATGATTCCTTTTAATATTTAGCATACTGATTCATATTCAAAACAGCTGTTGTTTTTCATTGTTATTATGGATACAGCCACACAGGGAATGCTCCCCTTGCAACTCACTATGTCTGTTTGATCTATTGTTACAAGGGAGTAGTATATTGAATTTATACTAATGTTGTCCTATGATGTATTAAAAATATATAATTTTTAATAAATACCTAAGCACTGTGTATATGAAAAGCTAATCAGGAGGTGGATTAACAACACCACAGATGCAGTGCAGAGGAAAAAAAACCTTCCATTCTTCAGTGTCTTGTATTCAGTTTAGCTTTAATATTAAAGGATGTACCTTGTACCTTTAATATAAGAGCTGTAGAACAATTAACTTCATGACTGATACCATCAGTAGCAACAAACAGTTCTGTTCTTTTACAGCAACACTGTCTTTTTACCTCGAGCCTGCAAATCAGGTGTCAGAATGCTGCAGTAATAAATTTAAGAACAACAGTCAATTACTTTTCAATTACTGTTACTACAGTAATGCATAACTGCATTGCCAAAGTCACACACTGTATAGCAACTGTTTCTTATCTTACCTCCCACTACAGAGAAGCCAACGAGCAAGAGAATAGTGAGGTATGATCTTCTGTATGACACTAGCCATTACCATGGTAACAACCAGCTGTACACCTATCACACCCTGTAGAGAAATAAGTTAATAATAAGTCAGTATGTGTTTTGGAAAAGTCATAAAGTATCTTTAAAAAAAAAAATAAAACTACTCTGTACGATAGGATAATTTTTTGGTTAATTTTAAAGTGGAAAGGAACAGGGGGCAGGATATGGTAGCAGTTTTCAAAAAACAAACAAAAAAAAATCCCCTGAAACTTGCTACAATCAAATACATGCTTCATCAAAGGGAAAAAGCATTCCCAGGTCACAATAGCAGTCATATATGTCCCCTGCTTCACATACTGAAAGGCCATTCATAGACATGGCATTTCACAAGACTTTATGCCTTAAACCTACATCCCTGATAATAAATTTGGGGTTTGCGATCTCTTCAGTTCTAACACGATATAACAGCTGACATCACAAACCCCCTGGAGTCAACAGTAACTTTGCAATTAACAGCATCCATGTTGTGAAATTTCGGTCTTTGATTAGGTGGAGCATTTGCCCAACACTGAATTCCAGGCACATGTGGGGAAGGAAGGGCACACAGGAATCAGCACAGCTTCACTTCAACATCCAACACTTGAAAAGCATTTGGCATTTCAGCAGTGTAAGCAGCCATCTCATTCCAATCACTCAGCAAGCTTTAATTCTGATTGTTGGTTGCTGGTTTTCACAATTTTTTTTTAATCCCATGGCAGACTTCCATGCATTCCTACTGTTCTCTCAGAGAGTAAATCCAGCTCCTCTGTTTCCCAGCCCATTCCCACTGAAGGGCCTGCATCCATCCATGGTGGAATTGTACTGCCTATCCTATCACATCTTTGTTATCCAAATGAAATTGTAGATCTGCAACTTCATACAGCCCCATACTTTCCCATTTTTCCCCATGCTGCATGCATTAGGGTACTGGCAGGTCAGAGATGAACTCAACTGCATTCATTTCCCTGAAGAGGTCTAAGAGCTTCTCTCTCATAATGCTGACCTCATTGTATATACAGATATTTCCTATTTGCATTTACCTACATGTGTGAGTTCCTCCCCTAATTAGTTGCTTTCAAGGACTCCTCTCAACATTACCTTGAATCCTTTGCTTACCAGCAGTCCACCAGTTTTTCCTCTTGATTTGTGAGCCATCGCCTCCTTCCTCTCTCAGTCCTAGTCTAAAGCTGCCCATACCACTTTGGCCAGACTGTTGGCAAAGATACTTCTGCCCCACTTGGTCAGGAGGATGCTGTCCCTCCCCAACAGTCCTTGCACCTCAGAGGGGGTCCCATGGTCATACAAGCCAAGTCCCTGCTATCTACACCTGCTATGCAACAAGCTGTTAACCTACAACTCTTCCCCAACTTTCCCCTTCCCTACCAACAATATCTTCTTTGGTCTTAAATACTGCACTAAGGAAAGTTCTTATCTTCCTTCAATGCTGTTTCCTTTTCTTTTTTTTTTTTCCCCCCTTAAATAAATCAGAAATTGTGTCAATACCACGCCGATGAAATGTTTTTGCATGATGTACAGTATCATCCTTAATTTAACATGATTGAGAGAGATTAAGATAGCCTAAATTATCTTGCAGGATTTGTAAACACTTTCAATATATTACCACACATCTCATAACAAGGTGCCAAACTCAGAAGTACTTGTTACTTTTTTATAGTTTGAAGTAACACCTTTGGAGGGGTTCAAATACCATTAAGGATTATGCATAGTTCCACACACAGATTATTCAAACCAATTCCCTGGCTAAGGGAAATGTACTTCCAGTGAAAGGAAGTGTTGCTAAAACAAGCTGCCTGCTTAATATATTTGATTTTTAAATTACTAACTTGCTAAGGAAGTATATACTCTCTAATTTGTGGACAAAACAAAACACACATTTTAAAAATCAAGTATTTATTTTGACCACCTCATGCTAAGCCTGACCACTGCCACTCAGTGTAAGAGAGAAACCACTGTCCTTTTATCTCGCCTGCCCACTAAGCCATGATCCTCAAAATTCACTCAGGGTAAAGTTACCTTAATATCACTCTAGAATACAGTTTTTATTAGGAGCCTAATGAGGTGCCAGTGTGTCTCTTCAATTACTCCTAGAGGTTCCCATCAGTAAGGGAAAGAAAATGCCTTTTCAACTCAAGACAACAGGAGGGAAAATGATACAAATCAAGGCAGTTATTTTTATACAGGGCAGCAGGACCACTAGCTGAGCTAAAATACTTACAAATCAACAGACTACTTAAAAGTTAGCCAACAGAAACTTGTTTCCTTACTCAAGTGAAGGCTGCAAGTTGTAACAGAATCCATTAGAAACTATTTGTCTTAAGGCATTGAACATCTCTCTGCATACTCTCTATCCCCTTCCAGCAGAAATTCACAGTGCTAATTCCCAAAGAGGTTATTGCTGCATTTGTTAAAAACGGAAATACCTACAAACATTTCAGCATATACAAATGAAAACAACCCAGCAAATTCTAAGCCACATAAAAAAAAAAAAATAACCAAATCCCAATGATATCACTAATCTTAACTTTAAATCTAACTTTGCGGTGGAAATATCTTTCTCGTATTTTCCTACACTTACTTTCCTACTATTAAAAAAATGGATATATGCGGTCACTTGATATAGGCTTTTTCACTTGATTCCTGAAGGTTAGTAAACAACCACAAATAATATGTTAATAGAGTAAAGCTGCGACAAGAAATTAAAAAGAATCCACTGCATTAATCTTCCTGCAATCTGCCAAGGACACATGGCACAGGAATACAGTAGGTGATGTGGTCACTCAACATGCTATGTGCACAGCACAACTTTTTACCAACTCTACCCTTTTGCCTGGATGTGGTTACACTTTGCTTGTATGTTTCATTAACACACACCAGAAATATGTACAACATCCCAAACTACCCCATATTATGACACTAGAACACATCTTCCCCCCCTCCTCCAAAATACAGTGTTCACTTCAGGCTCTGTCTAGATCCAGTCTCCCACATACTTCCAAGTCTTTACCACTAATACCAGTTTAAATTTAAAACCCCTCATTTCAGGAACATGAATGAAAATTGGGTGTTGGTTCCCACCAATATCTTACATCCTCTACTCACACACTCTAAATTAGAGGACACAGAGTTTAGATTTTAGTCATAAATCCACAACTTTTAAAATCATGAGAATAAAAAAAAAGTATGATACATATTTGAAAGAGAAGATGCATGGGGAAAAGCCCACATCATATGGGGGTTTTGAGGGCCTCCAGTGAACAAAACCTGGAACCCATCACCTGACCTGTGATAAGGTAATTAAGTACACAATCACTGACCAGGCTGACCAAAACTCATAGAAGCACTACTCACCTGTTAAGAGATGAGGAACTGCTGCACAGACTAAATAAAGTGTCTGCAGATACAGAACAGTTTGTGGAAAATCATGTTCACTGAACCCATTTCTTAAGACCTTCAGCACATTGATTCCACATACATCCATGTCCCTATCATGCCTCAGCTTTGCAGCGTGGAATCTGAAATCCAAGTTCAAGACACTAGAGAGAGAGGTCAGTATTCCACTGGTCAGAGACATCTGTCAATCTCTAATGCCAGGAAGCACTGGGACCAAAGAAAGGAGGACTATGTAACACTGTAAGTCAGTTTCTCTGCAAAACAGAAGCTGGAAAGAAACCTCCTGGCCAAAAATGAGACTGAAATAGTACGGCCACACAGAAACAACCCTGTCAAATAAATTGCAGCCCAGCTGTGTTTCTGTCACAAAAAGTCTTTGGTTAGAGGTGTCTCAGAAGTCTGGAGCATTGTGCTCTCTTCCATATCCTTCAATAAGCATGGCAGTCTGACCTTTGCTTGCCTAACACAGCACATTTCACATGAAAGCTTTAAATCATAACAGAGAACACGTAAGTGGTCCACAAGAGTAGTATTAGCAGTTACATTAAAGGAAAGCTGGCCATATTTCTTAAAATTGAGGGAAAAAAAGATGACATCTCCAAAAGCCAACAGCACAAGGTTGAATAAAGTACAACCTAAACTTTTCACAGTCTTATACTACATACCTGGTGACACAGTTGCTGATAGTGAGGAGAACAAAAACTAAGAATAAGCAATTAAGATAAAGTTACAAAACTCTTATCTACAGGTTAAGTGTAGTTATAAAACACCAACAGCTATCTCAGAGTGATGAAAAAAAGAAAAACCAACAAATTTAAAAGTACTTCTGCCTGAAGGACATTTTTCTTTTCATCTTTAATTGACTTACAGAACATGAAGCACAAAGATAGCCAAGGCTGACTGCTTTAGGCAAAGATACCACTCCAGTCTCCTCATTTTGACCTTGCCCAAGGTTATTCCTCCTTACCTGTAGTACCAGGTTTTTTCCATCTTTCTTTTCCTTACCACATATGTATATATTACAAATAATTCAAACACCTTGCTTTACACAGGACTTTGAAACTACCTGTTCTGTGACAATAACCACCTCCTCCACTGCACAAGCATCTTGAGCTGAAGCCAACTGCTGTGTGCACCAAGACTGCAGAAGGGATACAACTGCATGCCTGAAAAAACAGCTGGTAGAACCCAGTCTACAATTTCACCTTCAGAAATGAAATGCCAGCTGCTTTCTTTTCGAAGTGGTAAGTCTTGTTAAAGGAAGATTTTTACACAACTGCACTGGAATGTTCTACAGATTTTAATTCAGGGCATAAATCTCTTTCAATGGCAGCATGCAAATAAGCTAACAAGACTGTGAATTTCCAAGTAAAAAATGGAAAAGGTATTGTATTAGTAGTGACCAGCAAGATCCCTAGGAGAATATAACAAATACTCTTATCTCCTTCAATTCCAAATATGCAATGGTATTTGTGGAGCCTGAAAGCTAAATCTGTATAAACTTTTCAAAATGCCATTTAATAGCTAACACATTATTGCTTTTGCTATTGAAATGACACTTTTCCACATGTCAATTTCC
>JAYRBT010000093.1:326642-336693 GCA_036023395.1 Myiotriccus ornatus
TTCTCTGTATGCGTAAGTTCATGCTCAAGCTGTAGCCTGCAAAACCAAGACAGTGTTCTTCTGAAACATAAATGCAATTCAGAATTGTTTCTTAAACAGTAGAAAATATATGGGATGGCCAAAGAAAATTGAGCTTGCTGTGCAGCATCATAAAATGAGTGCTTCCTGTGAAAAAGACCACTTTCACGAAAGACCTGTAGTCAGAATGACAGTCAGCAATGTGAAGCAATTCAAATCTTACTATTTGTAAAAATCAGACATTCATAAAGCTAATCTTAGGAAAGATATCTATGCCAAGAGATGTCTTCAAAGTTCAGATTTTTACTTTTTGTCTTTTCTCATGACCAAGTTTTCCCTGAATCAGAATTTTCATGCACCTACCACTGTTTACAAGACAGCAGAGATGTACACAGTGGCACGATGAATATACAAGGAGTTCAAGACCCAACCACTCACGGTCACAGGTCTTTCCTACCCAAGGGCCACTTCTCTCCTGACCAGTGTCTTTCCACAGATTCAAAAGACAGCCAATAAAACTGCATTTTACCTGACAGTCTTTTGTCTTTTTCTACTGAGGCTCTCTAAGCACAAAGATTACAGAACTAGTGATCATTAGGCAAATCAGGTTATTGCTACAGAAATTCCATGGCCAGAACAAGGGCATTTATAAAAACACAGATTTATCTTTATTACTGAAGAAGCCATTACAGAATATTTGTTGTACTGAACACCAATATATATGCAGTATATTATTAGATTACAAGTAAAACTAGTTCAGAGAACTGATCTACTACACTGGAAAAAAACAAGGATATTCTCCACTATTACTATTCAAAGGTTTTAAAAATCTAGTTTACCCAATACTTCCCCAACTACCATAAGCAGGAACTATGGAAGCTCCCACTCTCTAGAACATTTGGTTTTTAAAGAGCAGGCTCTGCCATTAAAGGAATAATTCCAAGCATAAAAAGCGAAGTCTTTGATGCCTCTACTGAAGAGTCTAAAACACTGCGGCCTTGCACAGTATTAAGACACTTGTGCAGAGTTTAAAGTCATGACCTAACTGGCATTGCAGCTGCATAGATGAGTCTTGGCAGTCCCAGCTTGGTAGATCTTGATTTTAAGACTTGATTTATAAGCCTCCCGGTGCAAAAGAAACTGATGAACATTTCATTATCCTGTTGCTTTGGAACTGGAGAATGCAGCTTCCAAACACTGTAGAAGTAGACAACCACCTTTTCACTTTGCTGACGTCATGGAATCACACACAAAGATTATTTGTCCACACTGCCAGCACCCAGCACAGAAAACTGGACCTGATTTTTCAACCTCATCAGGCAGGACAAGCAACCACTCAGTTATGACCTACACTGAGAGGAAAAACTCACAATTTATCAAAAGTAGCTTCCAGTATGGCTATTGGCCACAGCACCCATGGAATCCTATAAATGAGTATTTCAAGACCTTTTGATTAAATATTCTAAACTCTAGAAAAAGAAAAAAAGGAAGAAAAATAGTTCATAAGGAAAAGAAATACAGTTCCTGTATTTCATAATATACACTATTAAAAAGAGCTTTAGTAGAATCATGTGATTAAATCTGTAAGTATGAGAACAGTTAAAAGGCAATTTTATTAAAAATGTAACTGCAAAGTGCATTTCTAAAGAATCTGTTTCAACAAACAGACACTTTTTCCATACTTAAAATGACACTGAAACTTCGAGTCATATAGCCATATGGAAAAGAATAATATAATGGATATAAAATACATAAAATATACTCTTTATTGTGGCACATACAAAATACGTTTGTATGGCACATACAAAATATATTTTTGTACCTGCACCCATGTATCCTTGTTCTTCGTATCTGTAAGTACACTAAAAGCTGAGCTCATCAACTCCACTGTTTTCAATAGTAACTAAGACCTAAATACGGAATTCAGCATCTTTATAGTGATATATCTTTATATAATTTGATATTTGTTACTTAGACTCCTCGGTTTAAGCGATGTACATCGAACAAGTTTATACCATTAACAATTACACCAATCAAACTTTGTTTTTCCCCTACCACACTACAAGGTCATTTATTGTGCATTATGTTCAGAGCAATAAATTCTGGCTGTGCTGAAACACCTATTGTGAAAAGCAATTTAAAGCGGGATTCTTTTTTCTTTAAGTCCCTTCCAACTCAAGCCACTCTAGGATTGTGTGACATTGCCGTGCTGTGACACGGCCCAGATCACTGAAAATGAACCGGCATTAACGAACATCAAAGGTTTCTACATATATCCAAAAGCAGTTACACACCCTATTTATAGGGAGTTTACGGAAGATGTGAGTAAACAGTCACAATCGCGGAATCGTCACGGCTGGAAGAGACCTTTGAGATCATCAAGTCCAACGTCAGCCCAGCACTACCAGTGCAACCCCTAAACCACTGAACCACATCACCCAGCTGCAGATCCTGACACCTCCCGGGATGCTGACTCCACCACCTCCCGGAGCAGCCTATTCCAATGCCCGACTACCCTGACAGTAAAAATTTAATCTAATCCGAAGCTCCCCCGTCTCAGCTGGAGGCCATTCTCTTTGGTCCCCTCACTGCTGGCACGGCAGGAGAGATCGGCCCCCACCTCACCACAGCCTCCGTTCGGGGAGCTGAGGAGGGCGATGAGAGCTCCATGTATTTATGGTCAGACACCCCAACCCTGTCACAGAGGCCACACCACAGTGCCTCGCCCTCCTTCCCCGCGGAAAAGCGGGAACGGACGGGAAAAGCCCGGACGGAACGCCCGGGTAGAGCAAAGGTGCCGGGGTGAGGTGGCGGCGAAGCACAGCCAGCGCGGCCGTTCCCTTCCTGAGGGCTCATCAAGACACCGACGGTCCCACGCGGCCCCGCCGCTCCCACAGCCGGGGCCGGGCCCTGCAGAGCGCGGCCCCGGCCGGAGCCGCTCCCCGCCGCCCCCGCCCCGCTGCCCGCGCTCACCATGGTGCCGGTGCCGGTGCCCGAGCCCGCGCCGGCCCCGCCCGGCCCCGCGCCCGGCACATAAATCCCCCGCCCGCCGCTCCCGCCCGCACCGCGCCGAGGTCACGCCGCGGCCCCTCCGCTGCCAGGCCCGCCTGGGCTGCCTGAAGAGCTGCCTGCGCGGGCGGGGCAGAGCCGCGCTGACACCGCACCTCGGCGGACACCGCCGCTCCCGCGGCTGTGCGCCTGAGGGCTGGGGAGAAGCGGGGAGACTGTAGGCTCCCGCCGGGGAGCACCCTCCGGGGGCCGCTCGGCACCAGTCTTTGTCAGGCACCGCCGAGGGCAGGCGGCCCCGAGCAGGGCGGCGGCGCGACCTCGGCCACGTGACGCGGGTATCGCCCGCGGGTATCGCGGACTCCCCCGCTGGGTCCCGGTCCCCGCCGGTGCCTCCGGGAGAGCAGCGGGGCGGGGGGGGCGGCAGCGCGAAGGGAACGGGCCGGCGGAGGCAGAACGCGAGGAGCGCGGCCGCTCAGTTGCGCATGCGCAGAGGCCAGTGCGCGCTCCGCGTGCCGGCGGCGCCGTCGCCCATGCGCAGCGGCGCGCGGTGAGGGCGGAAGCGGCGGCCCCGCACGGAGGCGGCGCTGAGGGGTGTCCGGGCCCGGGGTGTCCGCCCCGCCGCGGCCCTTTGGCCCCGGGTCCGCTCCACGCCTAGGTCTGCCCTGAGGGATGCGACTGGATAGCCGGTCCCAGAGGAGCGCTGTGACACAGCCGCGTCTCTCAAGCGGAATAATAAAATGGCTTTCTCGTAAATCGTGCCGCTTTGAACGCGCCGCTGCGATCTGTCAGATGTGATCTGCAAACTGAAGCATTCTGCTTGAATGGAGAAATTGTGTTTCTGTAGAAAATACACATATGTGCTGGTGTTTGGCAAGGTTTGACTACCTTTTGAGAAACCGACGAGAGCGATTTTTAGAATCAAAGCACGGTTTTGGTCGGAAACTGGGGATCGTTTCGTTCCAACTGCACTGCCATGGGCCGGGCGGGACACCTTTCACTAGACCAGGTTACTTAGAACCCCGTCCAACCTGGCCTTGAACACTGCAGGGATGGAGCATCCACAGCTTCTCCGAGCAACCTGAGGCGGTGTCTCACCACCCTCATAGTAAAGCGTTTCTTCCTAACATCTAATCTAAACCTCTTCTAATTTAAACCCAGGACACATTTGGCTTTCTGGCCTCCAAATGCACACTGCAGGCTCCTCTTCAGCTTTCTGTCCGCCTTTCCTGCAGGGCTGCTCAGAGTGAATCCAAATCTCACTCCGCACACAAACCACTAGGAAAAGATAATTTAGTAACATCTTAACAACTGTCGTGAAGACCTATAAACTCTGTCATTCTGACATTTTTAATTGTTAATTTGAAATATGTGGCAGCTGAAAGAAAAACTCAACATCACAATTATAAAACAGTAGAGCAAACAGACTTCAAAGGAAATCCTCTCAGATAGCAGAGATTATACTACCAAAGGCAAAGAGAAGATGATTTTGACTTATTCAAACCATTTAATTTTAGTCAACAAGTCTTTGGCCTCCCTATTTATGAATGCTAGTTTGGTGACATTTGTGGCAAATGTAGCATGGTAGAGAAGAGCACTGTCAAGAAAATAACAAATTCTAGAGGCATTTGGTTTACACTATGTGTTCCTGGCAGACAAAACATTAAAGAAAATCAGTAAGTTTTTAAAAAAGCAATGTTACAACTGAAAAGCGTCAATCTTGATGTAGCAAGGGTAAGAGATGAGATGCACTTGGAGAGCAACTGATCTGAGACACATTTAACACTTTTGGGTGTAAGACTCTCAAAAGTATATCTTATAAAGGAAATTTTTAACTAACTCTTTGGCATAAGATTTCATCACTGATATGGATTTTGTGGCATTTTGTGAAAAATAAACAATCAAAATTGCTAATGAGCAGAGCTGTTTCATTAACTTAAACAAGAATTACCTACTGGTCAGCTTGAACTCCAGCAGTCATGAGTTTAGAGCCCTAGTATTTTAATTCTGGTGTTGCTTAACTGGGTTTGTAACAAAAGCAGTATGAAAACAAAACAAGGCCAAAGCTCCTGTAATCACTATACAAAAATGGATTTTTTTGAATGGATTTATATGGATTGAGTGGAGCCTTTGCAGCAGCGAGCTAAAGAAGAGTGTCCCATGTGCTACTGTCACAAACACCATCTCACCTGTGAAGTCATTCCCCTGAGCCCTGTTGTCTCACATAGTCGCAAGTTTTAAGAAACCCCTGAGATCAGACATGTCTTTGCTACCTGTGCCACCTGGATTCAAGGCTGGCTTAAGGTGGGCACATATGCCTCATTCTTCAGAAAACAGGCAAAAGCTCCTCAAAAGTACATTTCGAGAGTGTCAAATGTGGTCTCAGCAGCCACAGTTAAAGAAGTTGAAACTCAGACACTTGAGGAGTCTGCACTGTAATGTCAAAACCAGGCAACCAAGCTGATGAAGGAATACTTCAAATAGAATACTTATTTATTATAATACCATATTATAATAGTTATAATATATAATTATACATAAAATAGTATTAAATATATTACCAAACATATTATATTTTACGTTGTTAAATAGATGTATAATATTATAATAGCATTATTATAATAAATGTCCGTATGGCAAGTGGAAGGTAAGTTTAGATTAGCGAAGGCGAAGTCACCTACTATGTGAAAAATTGCAGTTCTATGTCAGTACAAAGTTATTTATGAAGTGAACAAGAGGAACACGTAATTACAATGTGTTGTGATTATTTCTAACTTTCCATTTTTTTGGGATACTTTTTATTTTTGTAAGGTGAAGACTATTAAAAGACACAAAGCCTAATTCAACACATGAGTGGATATTGAAGAAAGATGGTGGCAAAATCATCAAAATATGTTCCAGAGAGGGTTCATTAATTTCTTTTTTTGGCAGACAGCATGTCAGGCTGGAAATTTCCCATTTAGGTATATGATTGTGAATCTTCTGAGTATAAGAAAAGTATTTTCCATCATTTTAAGATTTTAGTGACAGGACAGAGGTTGCAAACTAGGTGAAAAAATCACTTACCAGCGTAGAAACAGACAGATTCACAGATCCATAGGAATTTACATACAGCCACACTGCAGCACCATATGTGCCTTATTTCTAAAAAACCATCAGAACAAAAAGAAGACACTTGTATTTGTGCCAGTAGTGTGTTCATTTCCCGTTTTACCATAACCTAAGACAGAAAGGTATGACTAAAAAGGCAGTGGGTTCGTTTTTATGTGCATGGGTATGTGTCTGTATTTACTAAGTTGCCTCACAGAACCTAGACTGGACTGGGTTTTCTAGATCTTAATCCCCACACTCAGCCTTTCTGTTGTATTTTAATATTATGATCAAACTTTTTTAACTATGTATTAAAGTACATATTTATTATATACTGGTTCACACAACTGTGCCATGCATACACATATTCACACACATATATATGTGTCTGTATGTGTAGAAAACTCATGTTGTCTAAAATGGGTCCTTTCAGTATAGAACAGAGTAATCAAACAAAATTTGCCACTGCCAAAACTGGGCATTCCTCATTTAATCAACTGTGTCACTTCAGAAGTGATTACTGTTCTGTTCAATTAACACAGTTAACACAAGTGGAAATGTGCTTTCTGGTACTGAGCACACTTTTTTTTTCCCCTAAAAAAAAAAAGCTACTGAGCAGCAAGTGCCTTCTTGCTGAGCAGTTCAGTAGTACTGGAAAGGCTTATGGGTGTGTTGTGGCTTCATTTAAGCACTATGTGTTAAAAGAATTTAAAAATAGATGTCTCAGACAGTAGTATTTCCTTTTAGAAAGCACTGAGTAGTTTTGATTTTTTTTTTTCTCTCTACTGTACCTTAAGGTTTCATCTATGTTGTTTGAATATACACTAAAGTACTTGAAAAATGAAGTCATAAGGGCATCATCAAAATGTAATTGTATCTGCGGTGGGCCAGCACATGCTGCAGTATCCCAGAATGGCATTCATGTGCAAAACATTCTTGTCTCAAATGAGTGGGCTGCAAACTGGCAAAGCATTCCAGTTGTGTGATGAAAAAAAAAAAAAAGGTTAAGGTCTCTGGTGTTTTGGCATTAAGGCCAGCAGCAGATGATGATCAGTGGGCTGGAATCTGCAGTGCAAGTGGGGAAAAGAGCTTGAGCCAGTTTGCAGGAAATGGACCACTGAAGGTCTTGCAGATCAGGAAGAGAATTTTAAAATGAATCCTCTGTTTCTTAGGGGAGCAGTGTAATGAGCGAAGTAACTCTGGAATGTTTGGAGATTTGGGAGCAAGCTAACAACCTGACGGAAGTGTTCTTCCAGTGCTCAGTGTCAGTGCCACAGGCATCTCTACTCAGTGTCACAGTTCCTTGGGAATCCAGAAATGTGTCCCAAGCACTTGTAAGTATGGGGGCGAGGGAAGCAAACAAAACCTTGACATTTCAAGAATATTCTTATTTTTCTACAAATCAGAATGAATAAGCAGTGTTTGTAAGGCTCAGGACTAGGAGTCCCTCAGCCCCTATTGATGCCTCTGCATTCCTCACAAAAATGGTAATTTGTATAACTTTAGACCATGAAAACAGCCCCAAGAAGACTGATTGTGAGCGAGTGGGGATCAGGTAATGACTTGTTCTAGTCCCATGCTGTCAAAGGGGAGATGAGGGTCAGGAGACAGGTTTTCCCCATCCCAGTTCCTCTGCTATTCATCAAAGTCAATGATGAATTTTTATTTTGCTGTGCTGTCTGGAAAGGGGACAGGTAAGGCTCCATCAAGTATGTACAGAGGGCTTCTTGCATGAAAAACCAAGCAGCCCCTCATTTTTATTTGTTGTCCCTGTCTACCTTCCCAACAACACACAAACAAATCATATGTGCAATCCTTTCTTCAGAAAAATCCCCGAAAGGCCAGTGTGGGGAAAGCTGACATGTAGTGGGCCCTGAAGAAGTTGGCTGTTGTCATACTGGAAAGCACTGCTGCTCTCTAATGAGTGAAAGTTAGTAAAATGAAGTGGTAAACCCACACGTGAGTTATGAAGATCTTCCCTCACTAATGAGTTATCCAGTGTCCCATGGATACTCATTATATGTTGTTTATATCCAGTAATAAAGTCTTGCATTGCTTCAGTGGTGTTAACTGGAAGTGGTGCTCTGTGATCACAGCATAAAATCTGTTGAGTGTTGTTGCCTGTACTTATTTATCTCTTGCATTTTTTTTCACTCTTAAATGTCCTCCCTATCAGTGTTATTTATAGGAGCAATTCTTCACTCAGTTTAAAGTAAAGGAAATCTTAAAAACATCTTGACTTGGGCTTATTATGAAGACATAGGGATTTTAGCATAGTGAACCAAATTAATTTCCAATGCAAATCCGTTTATTTTATCCCAGTCACACTAAGGATGAATCTGGGTCAAAAATGTCTAAAATAAATGTAGTCAAGATGTAAGGCTCAAATTTAAAAGCAGAACAGAACAACACATCTGTTGAGTGTTTTCAGCTGTGCCCTTGTGTGCCTTATTATGTGTCCAACGTAACCTGGAGGTAAAAATGTGAGGAACTCTACCCTTCTTCTGTAGTGTGGAGTGTCACAGAGGTAGAGTTAGCATTAGTTCTCTGGTAGATCAGGAGGAGAGATCAATGAATTTTATAAACTGGCTTCAGGGAATTGATTCTGAAACATTCAGTGTTTCAGTGTTAACAGGGGGTACATAGTTCTGAATGCCAGGATCCTTGAGTTTTGGGACATGTTTGAAAAAGCTGAATGTTGTCAATCATGCCCTTTTATTTCTCTGAGATTAAAAAGGGAATAATAAACTAAAAAGATTTACAAATAATAAAAATAGTTCTGCTGGCAAACTCTCTGCTATAGTGCTCTGAAGGGATTCTCTAACAATACTGCGGAGAATAGGAAAGTTTAAACATACCGGAAGTAAACATGGTTTTACATCCTTTAAACATTTCCGTCTGTTTTCCTAAGGAGTTCAGCTGTAACTGCTCTATGTTTGCACATGAGCATGTGCATCAATGAGATGTTTCATCTGCATGCTGCAGAACTTTTTGTCCAATTCCTACCAAACCACCCTGAAAGACAGTAAGTTCTTACAAGTCTGATGAAAGTGTGAAGCCAATGTCAAGAAGACCCTCATTATTGCTCCCAGCATGGGTAGCACTGCAGTGTGAACTCACCTTTTATTAAAAGCTACATGGAAGAGCACACTAAATGCAGGTAAAGCATCAGCTGGCCCTCATATTTTATTCAGACATTAGAAAACCCAAGCACAAGACACAAGCACAAAGGAGATTAGTCTTCATTAGCTCTGCTGCTAGTGTGAGATTTGTATTCAGTCAAGTTTGAGTCTGTTGTTTAACAGCACCCTGAATAAGAAAGTTGACTGTTTCAAAGTCTTTTTGAGAATTTGTGCACTGTCTTTTGGGCCATAATCTGTAAAGTGTTCTTCACAAATGTTAGAGGCATGTTTGCACATGCCCTTGTAGATACTCCAAAGTATGGAGAGAAACAGTGTATGTATATATATGTGTGTGTGTGTGTGTGTGTATAGGCATGTATATATGGAAAGCCTTGGTATATATATACATGTATACATATCTAAATATGTGTTTATGTGTGTTTAAAAATGTGTGTGTTTATATACTATGTATGTTAATACTTACAGAAAACTAGACAGAATGCTGTTATTGCATTCTTAGTCAACATTCTGAGAATCATCCTCAATTGAGGATTTAACATCTAGACTCCAGTGAATACTGCTGAGTTGAATCTTTGAAAGGTTAGCTACTTAGATGACCAAAAATTAAAAAAAAAGATTTACAAAAATTATTTTATGTACCTCTTGTGCAAATACTGGTCTTCAGGCAGAGAGACTGCTTCAGGCAACTGCTTCCCCTTCCACCTCTCCCTCTCCTCCCTTCCCCTTTTTCCCCTCCTTCCCCTTCCCCCTTCCCTCGCTTGCCCTCCCTTCCCCTCCTTCCCCTTCTTTCCCTT
>JAYRBT010000093.1:356250-391944 GCA_036023395.1 Myiotriccus ornatus
CAGCACAACACAATTTTTAAATACTCTAAAGGGAGAAACAATTAGAGAAAGATATTACGTAATAATTCAATCTTTCCAAGGCCAGACTACTATCCAAAGTGAAGAGGGCAGATACAGTTTATGTAACCTCAATAACGCAGAATGAGACAGGTATATCTCAGACCTGGGCATATTTTCTGCTGCTTTTTAACTATCACCATTTAAAAACCAACCAACCAACCAACTAACGCCAAAACCGAAAACCAAAACAACAAAAAACAATCAAAATCCCAAACAAAACCAAACAAAAACATTTCAAAAGATCATTTTGTAGCAAGGAAATTAGTTTCCATGCATATCACCTGGTAAATTGTATTTTTCCTACTTATGTGTGTAGATCCTACTGGGGCTGATTCCGCTCTCATATTATGTTAGGCTGTTGTGGTTTTGCCCACCAGCCAGCCCCTGGGGCTGAGGATGGTTTTGTGCAGGAGGATTTCCAGATAAAAAGACAATCAAAACTCTCAGTAACGCCTTTGCTAATTATATATTTAAGAAAACGGAAGAGAAGGTGGTTGCACAGATGAAACTGGTAGCCATGCAGGAGCGGCGGCAGGCCCCAGCTGGGGGCCAGGCCTCCTCCTCCCCCAGCCCTGGGCCGGGGGCAGGTGTGGCACTGAAGCCCCCCTTTTTTCTCCTGTAAGAGAGTAGAAAAAACTTTGGAGAAGAACCTGGACAAGATGTGCTGCAAAAGAAATTCCAGAGAGAGAGAGAGAGCACAGCCTTCAAGGTTGAAGCTGGCAGTAGGAGGAGAGAGAAGAGAAGTTCGAAGTGGGGGGGCTGTTTCTCACCCCTCTCTCGCTCTCTCTCTCCCTTCAGCAGGGAAAAGACTGAAAACTAAAACCTTGCCACTTGTGAAAGGTTATTGGAGTGAGGAGACCCCCATATCGCTCATAAAAGAGCTTGTGGATGGATGAAGAAGCTGAGACTTCATGAGAAGGCTTAAAATGGAACAGAGTCCTGCTGGAGGCTTGCAGGCCATGGGGAGACTTACGCCAGAGCAGAAAGGTTCGGGTAAGATGCTGGGATCCGAGTGAGAGACCCATGCTGGTGCTGGAAATTTGTGACCCTGAGAGAGACGAGACCTACTCTGGAGAGAGAGCAGCTTGGGTAGGATGTTTGGATCCGAGTGAGGGATCCATGCTAGACCCATGTCGGAGAAGTCTATCAAGGACTGTTCTCCCGTGGGAAGGGACCCCACGGGAAACAGGGGTGGACTCAAAAGCCATTGTCCCCTGTGACTCTGTAAAATAACAGACCTGGAGCTCTGAAAATGGAGAATGAGACTGCTTCTCCTCCTTGAAATGATACAAAAGGGGGAGGGATATTTCTGTAAATACATAGTACTTTTACCTAATTAGAATTGTTGTAGATAGAGTTCTTTAGGTTTTTTATCTTGCTAGTAATAAATGTTAATATTATTTTCCCAAATCAAGTCTCTTTTGTCTGCATAAACCTTGTCTCAGCTTATAGTAATTGTGTGGGGAGTGAGAAAAATTGACCCAGAGCAAAACCACGACACAGGCTCACCCTGATAGAAAATCAACCAAAACCTCTTCTGGTGAACACTAGATAACAGAAAACTAGAATTTGAGTGGGGTTTTTTTCTAGCAGAAGGCTTAAGCCCGAGCACTAATATACCACTAACTATATATATTAACTAACTGTGCACATTCTCATATTAAGTTGTCTGATTTTCCTCTAGTGGAGTCTCTGAGGTTATAAAGGCTCTACAAACTAACCAAAAGTAACAACACTCTTGTATTTGCCATTATACTGTGTATTGTTAGGTAAATAAATAGTTAACCTTCAATAACGTACCTCGTTGTGGCAGAAGTCTGGGCTATCACTGTTAATAAAACCTGACCATTACCTAGAGAAGCTTTTGTCTCCACCAACTAAATATGCCTCAGAAGAGACTGACGTTACCCAGGTTTACCCATTCTTCTGACTCTTTCCTTTGGCACCACACAGATGGAACTTTTTCCAGGGTTGATATTGTCAATGCACAGACAATTGGACATATATCACTTCAGATTTCTTGCCTTTTAACAGTATTACCTCTGATTGGTAGAGGAGACCTCATGCTGGTCTAATTCCAGGAATAACTCCAAACAGACATCTCAGCCATTCTCCTCAGGAAGAAAAGTCACTAGCCATACACTACTCTGAAACATAGAATTATTAAGTATATTAGAAAAATGTTTGCTATGAAGCTTACTTTTTTTTTTTTTTACTTTAAATCAAAATCTAAATAACAAAACCTTCTGTCTTTGATTCTATGTGGAATACACTGATGCAGATGTGTGCTCCTCCCTCAGGATGAATCATTAATTTTACTGCTAACATGACACAGAAATAAGTACCCAATAATGTTTCAGATACTTTGCTTTTTAACGTTCTTGTTGTAATTAATTCATTTTGTACTAAAGGACAAATGAAATAGAAATAGCAATTGCTCTAAGTAAACGAACAGCATTGTAAAATCCCTAGTTTTAATCCTAGTTCTGATAATATCTTGTACTTGACCTCTAAACAAACTCTACCTCTGTGCATACCTCTATGACTGTGAAAAGGGAATAAAAACATAACTTAATCTTTGCCACAGTGACTGATTGTGAGGCCTTTTACTTCAAAGCAGATGAACTGTTTTAAAGCACTATGTAATAGGTGTTGCTATTAGTGGACATTCATGCAAGAAATCTCTTCTAGAAAAATATTTGATGAAGAAGAAACAGCTTAAATCATGAGAAATTCATAAGATAATTTTGCAGAACTGAGCAGCATCTGTTTAGCTCAGCTTGCTACCATTTTATTAGCTGAAGTTCCAAACTATCTTTGGTATCTAACCAGAAAGACCAGAAGAAACTCTTTTTCAAGTGCACAAATACAAGCAATCTGGACTGCTCTGAAACTGTCCCATTAATTCTGACTCTGTATTTGAGCTCGGGTGTCTTTGATCATTCCTATGGCCCAGGTAACAGGTTGCAGGGAGATTTTTGTCTGAAATAGTCTCACTACTTCTTCACCAGAAAGCATCACACACAGGGTGGTGGCTGACTCACACCTTTGGGCAGCCAGGACAGGGCAGATCAAGCCATTGGCACAATATTTAGATACTTATCCCAGTGAGAGTGGAGCTAAAGATGCACACAAGGCTAATCTGTCTTTATCACTAGGTCAAATACATCAGCAGGCAGTCCCTGCAGAACTGGATAAAAGGAACGGAGACTTTGATTCAGGTATGTAGGAACCCAGCTCCCAATCATACATCCATCTTTCCACCTTTCCAAATCTAACTGTGTCCAATCCACACACATAAAGCAGAAATTGCATCAAGACACACTCCAAAACACATTAGGTAACTGAAAAAGGAAGCAGGCTACTGGAATGTAGCTGCACGCTACTGGTGTCCCAGTGTAGAGTGTTAGAAAGACATACTACAGAGATGTAAATGTGCAGGGAAATTCAGGGTTGAGAAAAATTGGTTTTAGAGTGTGCCTTAATATAAGGATGTGGAAGAGTACATATTTCCAATATTCAATAGGTAAAATTATCAGGATAATCATTGTAATATTACATGAGAATATTCCCCTAGCATAATGATTGTATGTTTTACATCTGGGTAAAAAAAACCATTTCTGATACAAGCAGTGCTGAATTACTTTATGACTGCGCTTAGCAAAAGCTGACATTCTGAAGTTGTAACAAAGTTCAGACTTTCTAAAGAGAAGAGAGATGGAAAGACATTTATAATTTACAACTTCAAGGCAGTGCTATTCATAACCTCAAGATATTCAATGAAGCTATGTAAAATACCTTTTTTCAAATATCAAATATAAGTAAATGTGGTATAGGTGAGGACATTCACTACCTATATTCTCCAGATATTGTCATTCTCTGAAGTGAATTCGGTTAGCATTTTACTAGTATGTAATGACATAAAATGCAACATTTTTTGTAGAAAATATTTCTCAGAAATGCTTTTCTAATCATGTTAAAAGCATACTAGTTGTTGGTTTGTTTTCTTTTTTTACCTTTAAAAATTAATCATATCCCAAAGCTGTGTTACACATTCAGGAGCTGCTTGTCCTTCACCTTATAAATTTGCCTTCATATTAGATTACAGTTTCTTACCTATTTGCTTTGTCTTTCTGGTTGTGTGAGGCTGCAATGCAAGACAGGTTTGTTGCCTGTGTTTGCAGAACTGCCATAAGAATAATGCCTTGTGCATCCCTGATGAAAGCTGCCTCCTAAGGTCACCTCCCCCATTTGAGTTCAATGGCATGACTAATGCACATGAAGTTAAGCACGGGCATTCGGCCCTGAGCCAGCAAACATTAGCACAGGGGCAGGGAAGTGAATCCATGCAGGACTCCCCTCGATTCAGTATGGGAGCACAGAAACCTGCCACTGTTGGAGCCAAAGTGTTCATAGGACTGGGACCTTCAAAAGCAATTAAGGCACAAAGCATTTCAACTCTGCTTCTGTAGCAACTCATTAAACAAACAAACAAAGAAGCTCTTTATTCCATTTTACTTGATTTCTTAGTAATGTCATTGCAAATAATATCAAAAGAATAAGACTGCTTTCTTCATGATCTGCCACACAAAATGAGAAGCAGCCATCTGTACTTTAAATTAAAGGAACCACTCAACACGAGCATCCCAAACTAAGTCACTCATTGTATAATAGTTTAGAAATACAGTTTATATCACTAATGTGGTATTCTCTTACTTTGTTATGTTTGTCCCTCTTAAATAATCTCTAGCCGTTTAGACAGAGCACTTTTTCACTGCAGTTCTCACAAACATGTTCCAGTATCTTACTCCTGAAAATAAGTTATTACCTCACTGGAGTAACTGCTACTTCAGGCTGAGCTGTGATGGGGTTACACCTGGGAAAGAGCTATCTATAGTGAAGCACATTTTTCACATGAATAAAAGACCATCTAAGAGGAACTCAACAAACAAGACCTCGATGCTGCAATATCTATGTGTAATATTACGCATGTGAGTCACCTAAATACCCTGAAGGAGATTCTTGCATGCATAAGTATTTGCAAAATGGAAAGTGACATTTTTGATGCACAAGAAGGAACAGTTTTGTCTCAATCTCTTACAGCTGTTCTTTTGTTGGGTTTTTTTCTTTTCATTTATATGATCTTACTCCTAGTCTTTAGTTTGATGACTTAAATCATACAACCCAGACAACAGAGCTGATTTGGGTTCATTGTCTCTGTTAAAACTAAAGGAGAAAGGGGGGTACAGAGAGAGAGAGCGAGAAAGAGAGAGAAATTGGGTCCATTCAGTAGATCAGAAGATACATAGGGTTAAAAAATATAAAAGCTGCCTTTTTATGTTTGCATACATAAATATAATGTGTATATTTTTACGTGTTCATATATATATACATGTATTTGCTGGGTATATACTAGATTCCAAAATACTATAGTTTTTCTCTCCTGTAAAGGAGAGAATGTTACACTCAAAAAGACTTATTCCACTTATTAGCAGCATTTAAGGGATTGCTAAATTTTTATAACATGCATACGTGATTCTCCTGCTATATACTGAGTGAAGAAAATTAAGTTTCTAGTGATTTTACCTTGGAGAATAAAAATCAATTTCTTGAAAAGTTAAATTCTTATTAGAACTCAAACTTCTGAAAACATAGTGTGGTCAAAACCAGTATTTTCCCTTAGATTGTCAAGCTTTTATAAAATGTTTATAAAGCTCTATGACTAAATATGAAAACAATTTATAGAACTTGATTAAGGTCACCCAAAAAGACTTTGTTTCATTTACAATTTTAGCTGCAAGTGCTGTGTTACAGATCCTAGCAACACAGAAATTATATATGAGCTGCAACAGTAATTATTAGAAATTCAAATTTGTAAATTTTAAGACTTATTTAAAAATAAATTTAAAAAAATTAATATTTTGCATTGCGAAGGAAACAACTTTCCCATTTCAGTGGGGACGTTAAAAGAATCCTTTTCAGGCTGCTTAACAAGGGTCATTCCAGTACCAAAAGGTTCAGGAGAGAGTTACATGACTCATATCTTCATCCCCAGGGCAAAGGCCCCTTCAGCATCCTCCTGTATGTCAGCACCCTGCTGCTGCAGACGCTGAACCTCCTTCAGAGCTCGTTCATGCTCTGACAGCAGCCTCAGGCCCTTGCTGAGCTCCCCCTCTCCTATTCATGTCTCTACCGCCTTGCAGCAACTCGGCTCCCGGTGAGCCCTGTTACCCAGGAGACCCGGTTGTCACTCACCACACATCCTCCTCCATCACTCTGCTCGAAACAGTTCCTCTTGCACTCCCTGACTTGGTGTACTCTTGATTTGCTCTCCTTCGGTGCATAGGCACTACCAGCCCCTCTCTGCAAGCTTATTAATGACCCTCCCCAACGACCCATCCCTGAGTGGCATGTGATGCCAGGCACCACCACCCAGCACCCCCTCCTTTGCCCCCCAACCCCTGGGGCCCCACCCCCAATCCCCAGCCGAGCTCACCTTTCCCAGGTGATCGTCATAGGTTAATGATGCAGCAGTTATTCCACTCCCACTACTGCAGTGTGCTGTGGGCAGCATCTGTGCCAGGAATTGTCTTCCTGGCTAATAAGAGTCACACGACTTTTATCAACAAAACAACCCCTTCCAGCAATTTCACTGAGTTATCAGCATGGACTCTCATTTTAAACATTTTTGTTTTTCCTCTCAGATTCCGTGTCAAAACATTCCTCCTTTTCACTGCAACTTTCCAAAACACGTTTTCAAGATGACACTGCAAAAAGTCTTACAAATAATCCCCTCAGGCACCTATGCCACTTTCTGCAGCTTCACTTGTCTGCTTACTCTGAAAACAGAAGAAAAATAAACCCTGAAAATAAAGCCTCAACTCCTAGCGAGATGACCAATCTTATTTTTTTACTATTATCTCTACAGTAATACTAACAGAAAAATAATATGAAGCACAGATAATTGCTATAAGAAAAAAACAAGCATTAATGTATTCATATTGAAAATCTGGTTTGTAGAAGCCTTTTGTGTTTTCATTTATTTCAGTAGAAAGAGTGAGTGCTTATCATTTCTGGAAATATGGAGGAAAATGGACAAGAAATCTGTGCTAAGATTTTTGAAGCAATTTGGCAGAGCGAAAAGAAAAAACAACCGAGCTCTGCTATCTTTGACTTCCCACTGAATATCATCAAATCACAGGCTTGAAAAGTACTGTATCTTTTCCATGTAGAATAGAAGATTGACTAAAAAGTCTCAACTGTGTGTTTGCTACCTCAAAACTTCAGTAGCAAAATACTGCCAGGTTGAAAATAATGTTAAAATAAAAGATTATGTAAGAAAAGTTTATAATATACCAGAAGGTCTTGTAGAAAAACAGATAGTACCAAGGAAATCAGCATAAAATTATGAAAGTTGTAAACACTGGGCTAGAATAACTCTGTTCAGTGATACAAGGATGTGTTCTTATCTGCAGTCAAGCAGTGCTCATATTTTTTAAACTAAGTAAAGCTGGGCCGTGTCAGTGGCTGAGATAAGAGAGAGGTGATACCAGATGTGGCTTTTATGCATCAGCAGCTGGCATACTTCTGCACAAGTGAGCATTACATTAAACACTCAAGCGAGCAGTCAGTTGCATTACTTTGCCAGAAATGTCTTTCTTCAGAACAAAATCCAGGTTCTAACATTCTGCTGGTTTAAAAAACCCCAAGCATAACAGTGAATTGCATGAAAGTCACCACCAGTCACATAATACTCAGCGGTTTTCCTATTTATCCAGTACTTCGAGAATTATAAGCTTAAAATTCAAATTTTGGTTTCATGAGAATACATTTTTAAGTCACACAAATTTTCCCAGCACAGAGTCCATTGCAAATGGAGATATGGATTTTACAATTGTTCACAGGATTCCTCAGCTGACAAATCGGCCCCTATTCTGATCTACTCACTGGACTCCAATAAAAAAGCAATCAATATTTAATCAGATAAAGTGAAAGACTGGCCCCTTCCAAGGTGGGGGCACCAGTCTGGAGCAGAGCCACTCTTCAGTGATGAACAATGAACTCCTGTGTGAAGGGTCTGAATTCTGTATAGACCCATTCCCACAAGAACCTGATGATTGGATGTAGCTGAGTAGTCAAACAAGTAAGTGAAGAAACACAACTAAAAATGTATATGAGTGAAGTAAAAATATGTGATTGTCATCTGGCAATGTGATGGCCAGATGTGTGAGAGCACGTGTGCACACAGAATTTTCTCTCTTTTTCCTATGCTTCTTGTTTTTCAAAGAAACAGTATCAAGTTTGGAATAAATGAAGAAGTACAATTTCTTCTTCTCAATCAAGATTTTGTAGAAAGGCATTAAGGTAGTTAGGAATGACAGCAAGAGAGTTTCTCTATTCCATGCACAAGGATATCATTGCAACTAAAAGTAAGTTCATAGAGGGAAGTTTTGGTACCAATTTTCTGTAGCTCAGAGAAAAGGGAAAGATAAGTAGCAAAGGCATTAAGCTCCACAATTTTACCAAACTCACTTTCAAATAATCATGATTTTGTTGGATACTGACTTAAGAGTGGGTAGATATGCCCAAAATATCAAATCACAAGATTTTTTAAATAATGAAATATTTTTTAAAATACCTTGTTTTCATTAACCAAATAAATAACACAATTGTATTTTTTGTTTCCATTTTTTTCATAGGCTAAGGATACTGAAGAATTTTGGTGTACAAATAACGGGAATACAAATTCATTTCCCCTTTAGAAACAGAGGACTCTTGTGCAAAACTCTTAAGTGATGATACTTTAAAATGTTGGGGGACCCATAAGGGTGCATGAGCCTCTGTTCATAGATAATACAAGTCCGGCCAGAGGCAAATAGTGGAAGAAAATTTAGATATCAGTGAAACAAATAGATGTCTTCTTGTCAAACTGAGAGATACTTATGTCAGGACAAATGAAAAATAAAACCAAGACAGTTCCCAAAGGAGCAGCAGAAGATAATAAAAGATATCAACAGAACTAGGGCTAAAACTAGAAGAAGATGCTCTTTCTATATTTGTTTTCATGCAAGATCGGAAAGAACATGGGGAAAAGGTGGGCTTTTTCTCTGATAAATTAAAATGGTTCTTGAATTAACTTCCCCTGTCATTCATTTAACCCAGGGTCACTCGATGGATACACCATGGTTACTTTTTCTGCCTTACTCTCCTCAAATAACACTTTGCAGCACATGTGAGTACATTTAGACTAAATATGCACATCAGCCTGGGAACTCTGAGGATACTTTCAATAGAGAGCTATAAATCTACACTTACCTAACAAACAGCTTTGACAAAGTTATAAAAAGTTACCCATAACACATGAGCAAATAACTATTAATTTACAGATGCAGTTCAAAACCTCAACCAGACTGATTGCAAATACTTCTGTCATTCATTTCAAACAGGTTAGTCATCACTAGGCTTCAGCATCCTAAACCATTCTTTGCATCTATTTTTTCAAGTGAGAAGTATTTGCACATACAGGGAAATTCCTGCTGCTTCTTCCACTCAAAAAAGTTTGAGTTATGCCCAAAAATTAAATCTTCCTCCAATAACCTTCTATTTCTTAATCTGCTTGAAGCCCAACCTACATTTGATGATGAAGTACAAACCATATTGAAAATTGTAGATTTTTTTTCTTTAATGAAATTTCAGGATCAAACTACTACTACTATCATTGTTTTACTACCAAGAATACATAATTTCTTTTTAACTTTCTAATTTTTTTTAAGCATTGAATTTTCTTGAAACATTTAATTTTTAAACTCTTTTTAACTCTTTTGTTAGCTTTCTTAGACATTGTACTTCCAAAGCAAACATGTTTTTTTCCCCAGAGAAGTTTACTATTACTACAGTCTCATGATGAGTTTGACAACAGGATGAAATGAGAGCAGAGATGCAAACCTCATGGCAAAAGCCAAGTAACTCCCGTCACTTAGTGAAAGCAAGTTTACCTTAGGGTTGATTATTTCAATATTTATAATTCGTAAAATAAATATACTTCCAAACATTCAGAAATATCACATGCATTGCTTTAATTTTAATGCCAAAACTAGAGTTTAGGTAGCAGTCCTGCTAAGAAGAAGGTGGATGTTTACTGATTCAGTTTGCTGAAGATATGAATAGAGAGGAGGAATTAAAACGACACAGACAAGGAGGGGAGGAGGCGGCCGGGCCACCAAGGGTAACACCATTAGTAGAAAAGAGAGGGCAGAAGCAGGTCAAATGTCTAGGTCAAATAAAGTTTGAATACAAAGATGAGAGCCTTGAATTTAACCACAAGGTGATGAGTTTGAGGGCTGTGCAGCACTTTGCAGGGTGCACCCAGCACCTTGCAGAATTGCTTTTGGAGACTAAATTTTCATCACTTGTAGACCACTGTACATTATTAATGATTGCAGAATTAGGTTCAAAATGTTTGGGAATGTATCTGGAAAGACAATACAGTCTGATTGTCAGATTATTGTCATTAAATAGAAGTGAGGATGATGAAAACAATTAAATGAGGGAAAGGAAAATGTGAACTGAAAAAAAGCGAAAACATTTCTAATGGTCAATTCTATTAGACTGTTTAAAAGTTTCCCCGGGGACATAGTGGACTTCCTGTTCTTTTCAAGAGAAAACACTTTAAGGAAAAATCCTTCAGTGGAATAGAAAAACATTAGGTAACCTATTAGGTCTTCACCATCTTTAATTTCTATGGAACTGAATAGAGCCAGAGCAATCGAACAGCATAAAGACACAACAAATATTATTTTAGGAAAAAACTTTTATCCATTAATGTCAGTGTGATTGGCAAAAATGCAAGTAGAAGGTCTTTTTTACCTTCAGGTGGGAGTATCAAAAATTTTAATGTTGGTACTTTTGCAAATATATGTTTGTGCAGATGTCCTAGTCCAGAAAAAAAACATCTGTCCTGAAAACTCTTAGTCTCATGAATTAAGAAGCAGTAGGTAATAACAAGACCTAACAAGAAATCAAGATAATACTGCACACTGTGCAACCTAATTATTGAATCAGAATATAAAGCATTTGCATAAAAGTACAAATGTCTGAGAGTAATACATTGTATTACATTTCTCTGTGCAAAATACTGTTTTACAGAAGGTGATTGTGAAGAAAAAGCCCTAATCAAACCCTACCTGTCCATTATTGAAGAATTTTTTTTGTCTTGAATACTTTGTGTAATTTTCAAAATTAGTTTCTCACAGAATACTATGAAAAATAGTTTTAAAATATTACTCTGTTAATTAAAAACAATTAAAACAATCAGTTCTGTCATACATGAAACAACAGAGAAGTCTTGGCATGAAGTCCAGTACTTGGATTAATATCATCCCTGGATCTGCAGGTTTGCAACGAGAAGCCCCAAACAGAAGAGTAAAAAGTGCAAAAAAACAACACTGCTAAGCTTCATGTCATCACTGTCACGGTTCTGATCTAGGAAAGGAAGGTTGCACTCCTCCTTTCATCCTCCAAAAAGAAAACCCTATGGTAGTGTAGGAGGAAGAAGTGGTTACACAGAACAGTGATAACCCCATTCTTCAGTGTCAGGGGTGTTTTTGTAACATTCTACATGAGAATATTGTAAGAAAGGTGAAGTAAAATTCATTTGGCCCCATGCCAGCTCTTAAGGTGACACAGGTGCAAGCAGGGAAGGGTTATGATCAATACTGTGGGCTAAAAATCGCAAACAATGCAAGGGCCTGATTGCTGTTACCACTGGAAACCTTCACAATGGCACACTGTAGGTGCTATTCATCCCGCACTGCCCTACTGTAATGATGCTTACATGTGTATTTCCAAAAATACCAGGAAAGAATTTTCAGGGATCTTCCCTGTAAGCCGGTGCAGCTGCTGTCCCCATGTCATGCTGCCCTTCGTAGTGCGTTTGAAAACTGTATTAGATAATCTGTATTTAATTGAACAAGTTCAGCTCTTTTCCATAGTCACTGCATTCTATTTTCAACATCTTCTCTTAATCAGAAGTTTCCAGATAACCTTTCAGCACCCTCCTGATTTGCTGTGTTTGTTTTAGTATGCATTATTTTTTTCACCTCATTGATGATATATTTTGCATAGTGCCATTGAAGTGAGATATACAATCATTTAGAACAGAGGCCCAGACTAAATTTTTTTTTTCTAACATAATGATTTTCTTATTGCTGTTATCTTCATTGAAGGTATTATTCATGATCCAGATACAGTCCTATAATAATGTCTTCCACAGAGTAAATTATTACAGAAACATGTCAGGATGATTCTGTATTCCTTTATTATTGGAATCTTATATTTTTATTTCAAAGTACATAACTAAGTCTATAACATATGCTTTTATTTCTAAGAAGAAATACCTAATCCCTATTCATATAGCAGAATAAAGGCCAGAAACTGAGTCAGAGCAGCTGAAAGGCGGCAAATTGCATATTCTAGTGCAACATCTGTTGTCTCTCTCCATCTCTCACCATTTGAGTAATAATGCTTCAGAAGAATGTTTTGCTTTTGAGAAAAATTATATAGCAACCTAAAAGGTTTTTGGCTTATACTGACGCTGACTTGGCCTCTGAGGATAAACATGTTTCTGAAACTCTTGAGCATTTTGACCCTGAGAAGACAAAAATGCTGATTCTCAACATTCTAAACAAAATGGAATTAACTATTTTGGTTAAAAAAGGGTAGTGAATGTAGGCAAAACATGGTTAACAGATTTTTTAATTTATTTTATTTTAAAGACTTTTTACTTCACTTTTTTTCTCCTTTTTTTGTGACAGTGGAAAAAAAAGTAAAAATGATGTATTATAGCATCCCATCAAAACAGTAGTGTGATACCAAACCTGAGGTGGACCTTGGGACTTTTAGGGAAAGATTTGATTCATCTAATTATTGTGGTTTCTGGTTACCCATACTTTGTATTTGACTGTCTGCTGGGTCAGAGGTCTGAAATCCTCTGAAAGCAGACCCTTTCATTTCTTTTCTTTTATTTTTATTTTAGCATACAATTCCAGATAACCCAAATTTAAAAAAAAAATAAAAAATAAAAAAAGTGTTCACTTCTAAGTCAATGTGAAACATATACTAACGAAAGTGATGTTTCTTAGATCTTAAAATGAGACCGGTTCATTCTGAGATGACTTCAGGATTTAAGTCAAATTAAGAAACAGCAATAAACGACATCCTAAAACTATAATAAGGTGACAGTAATGTCCAATTAGTGTGCATATTTGTGTATAGGCAAACCTGATTAACAAATCTTGAATATATGTATCTTTTTATTGAAACTGGATGGCAAAGAGCTGAGATGATTTAGCCCGCCCTTAAATTCTCCATATTCTCTAGTTTCAGAATGCACATACACACATTGAGGTGATCTTGAGAAGTTTTATATTATGCAGGGTTGTAAACTTCTCTTGACTTTTACTGCTTCTATGATGGCTAAGCATACATAAAATGCACTGTAATTCTGGTCTTGTGATCCTTGCCACAATCGGAAAAAATCTTTAAATAATGATTCCAGCAATACACAGGTTTTCTCATTCACATAAAAAAGAGCAGGGTTTTGTCTTATTTATGCTGGGTTGTTCGTTAAAGGAACTAAACAAATTTGAAATATTTGGCTGGTGTGACAGATAACTGTATAACCTCACAGCACAAGTGATCCAGACATGGAGATACTTCACTAACTTGAGAGAAACATCATCTACCAGTATTTGAATGAGAGGGGTAGAAAAGTCAAAAGGTGTGCAGAAGAAAGTGGCAGAAGAGCTTCACTGAGACTCAGGGGGAGAAGAAAATGTTTATTGGAAGATAGAAAGAAAAATATTTGAAAAATATATGAAAATCAGATGGAAAAGAAACCAGAAGGTGAAAGAAAATACATGTAAAAGGCTTGCAGGAGTCTTGCTCTGTTTCAAAGGAGAGTGGATTAAATTTTGCAGAAAAGGACTACAGATGCACGGCTTACATCAGATTTTACAGAAGGGGTTTTGTGCTTTTACAGTACTCTTACAGATAGAAAGAAAGCTTCAGTTTAAAATTCCAGTGGAATATTTGATCTATCAAATAGCCATATTAAAGAAAAGACACCTTGAAAGTAGCTTAAGGAAACCTTATTTCAATCATATTTGCTGAGGTTTAAAACACTGTAGTCCTAAAATTATAAAGTCTTTGATGTCCTATAAAATCACTAAGTTTAAATATCTCCCATTTGTACAACTGAAAGACCACATTGGTTTATGAATTTTAATTAATACATTTTTTCTAAGGATTTATTTTGTTTGGTTTTGAGGGGTTTTTTTGCACACAAAACCTGTAACCACAATCCTAAAAAATTTTCAATCATTGTTGTAGTAGGTGCAATTTCCATTAGTTCTGTAGGAATGATGTATCCAAAGGAAAAAAGCATTGGAACTGATATCCTGGATTAGATCATCCTGACTGGCTGGCTGGCCAGCATTATCTGAACAAAAGAAAAATCGTTTACAAACAGAAAAGGCCTGTGATGAAGTTACCAGTCCAGAAGAAAAGTTTTATTATTTGACTTGTTGATTGTTTATCTGTACACAGTTGACTTCTCGGATAATGTGGCTACTCAAGTTGTGATAGCATATCAATGCTTTGCTTAAGTGTCATCCTGGTTATTGCCTTTGGAAGTGACTTCTAACCATCAGTTATGCAGCTTAACTTAAGAAATATCACTTCCTCTCATTTGGTTTAAATTATTCCTTTCAGTTTTTCATAATTATTTCATTCATTAAATGCAATCTGCTTTAATTTCTATGGCCGGAGTTACTAAATAACACCTGTAACTATTTCACTTGTTCAACCGTACACAGTTATGTTGAGCAGTTAAAACCCCAATAGCAGAGAAATGGGGTACAAAGCACTACTTTAGAGTTTCCTAATGGATAGGAGAACCACCAGCTTTTATATGTAAGGGAATATAATCATGAAGTCAGAAATAATCCACTGAAATATCAAATTATAAGGAGCATGAATTACAGTTCATTCCAAAACCAATCTATATTATAGGTAAAATTTTAATATCAGAAGAAAATACAAAAAGCATCTCAAACTGTAACTGAAACTGCTTATATGAAAAATTAAGCTCTACGACTGATATGTAAATAATACAAAATAAGTGCAAAATATACTTTCCTAGCTTACAAACAAGACTTGGGTCCTTGTTTATGAAACATGTTAAGGTGGCCATATGCATTTCAGCAAACACTGCTGATTTTATTCCCCCGTGGATCAATATTCAACAAACGTTTTGTGTTTTCCTCATTTTCTTTGCTCAAGGTTATTCATTCCATAATCTAGAATCCTAAAAACTGTGCTTGAAAAACACTTCTGATTCTCAGCTACATTTACTCTACCTTTGATTGTCTGGTTTGTTGCTAATTGGGTCAGTTGCCATTTTTATCTACCAGAGCATTTTCTGGGTGCTTCACTTATGTTTGCAATGTAAACCCACTGTAAGCCTCAAGCCCATAACAGTGACATGCTGCTCTATTTTTTGTTATCTCAAAATCTATGATACAGTTCTATTTGGGTTTTTTAAATCTCATTTCTTATTGTTTCTCTGGATTGCTGTATTTATCAAAATATTTTGCTTTCTGTTTTCAAAATGGTTCCATAATTTCCAGGAGTGTTGGTGGGCTTTTTTGCTTGGGCTTTTTTTCTCTGTAAAATATTGGGCCCTTTTTTGTACAACAGAAAAATTCCCAGTTAACCTAACTGAAAAAAATAGGCCTAGAAGGAAATAGAATGTGCCTAAGCCACTGTGTCCTTATTTTGCCTTCTGTATTATACTCTGCACACTTCTTTTATGGAAACATTCATGGCTGTGTAGACTTTGCTGTGTTTTGTTCTCTGACATAATTTGTTCAATGACATGCAGTATATATATATATATATACACACATACACTATTTTTTTTTACTCAAGACATAATCATATTCAGTGGAAAAGACCTCATGTCAAACCACCTATCTTATTGATGAATTAGTTAAGGCTTGTGCAATGTTGTGAATAGGTCATGCTATAAATGTGTCAAGTATTTTTTTGCCCATTCCTGTAACTCTAAACAATAATATTTTGGTTTCTTCTGGAGGCTGCATGTACCCTTACAAAATCGATGTGATTCCCTCACTATATTCTGACAGAATCAGAAAGATGCATCTTATGTGTTTTAGGCTTTCATATATTATGCCCATGAATGTCACAGGCTTTGCATGCCTAGGGCCACATCTGTCAGAAGCAGAACCATTTTTAGCAAAGCATGCTAGCAAATATACTACAGGAGTAAGTGTATACAAGATCTTTGTGAGAAGAAATGAACTGCCATTCCTGAGCTGGAAAAAAAGTATTTTTGTTCCACTTCCCCCAAGTATCTTTTCAGATTCAAAACCAGATTATTTTGAAGTGTTTTCATTTACATATGGAATAGAAACCACTAATTTACAGGAATATATAAATAAGTAGGGCTATATTACAAGACATAAAAGCTGAAATTTTTGTTTTTCAGAGAAAACCTAGGTGGTCAAGCATGTAGCCTGTACAAGCATAAATAAATCTTATGTGAATTTACCCTGTAAGCTTTTACTTACACTGCAGTAAATCTAAAGGAACTCAAATGACCTTAATAGCTTTACTCAAGATATACTCCTTGTACAGATGAGATTAGAATTTGGCCTTTTAACCTCAATTAAACTCCATGCACAAGTTGTATCATACCATGAAACTCAGGATGGTTCAATCAGGTCCTCCCCACAAAAAAACATCACCAGGGAAATATTTAGACAGTGATTTTCAGAGGAATGTTTAGATCTATAATTGGACTTGGTTAAGTCACTAACAGCCTTAATTATTTACCAGAGGTGTCCCTGGACAGGATACTGCATTTAGAGTAACTCCAGGGGTTTACTTCTCAGAGTCTCTTTAGTCAAGGAAAACAATGGCAGTTTTCTTCTGACTTGTCCTATCACTTTTGCCCCAACAACATGCCTGTAGTTTTTAAAACACGCTGAAGTACAGAACTACATTAGAGGCATCCCTCTGTCTTTGAGGTCTTCCTCAGGCTGAACAAATAGAAAAATATTAGCTTTTAGCTTCTGGTCTGAAAAAGAGCCAAAAGCAGAAACATCACCTTTAACTTGATTTCTATTTTTTCATATCATTTGGTATCAACTCCTCTTTCATTTTCCAACTTTCACACCACTACCACAGTATCCTTATCCTATTTTTATGAGACATCAGATTCTTTCTTTCTTTCAGAGGAATCTCACTTTCTTCCAGAGTCATCATGACCAGGGAACTGATTTCTTAGCAGAACTTCTTACTAAAGTCAGTGGAAAATTCTAAGTCACAATCAATGTCACAATCTGACATTGATTGAAATAGTGTTTGAGAAAATCAAGAAATTAATGATGCAAAATTGGAAGCATAAGCATTGTCTTTGGGTTTTGATTACTTTCCAGCTACATAGGAAAATCAATCAGATTATAAGTGGACTGAGAAACAGACAGAAAAAATATAAACTTAAATCAATTACTCATGTTGAGATTTTTGCTACATTCCTTTCAATATGTTTCACGCTTAGTAAGTATTCCTTTTTTATTTTTATCACTTTAGAGGAATAATTTACATTCCTAAATGCTCATGCATACTTCTCATTTCAAACAACTATTACACCACTGGCGTACTGACAATATTACAATAACTGGGAATTATATTTATATTGTATGTTGCATTATTTTTCTGTTAACTATCCCAAAATACTGCCATGTCTGAACTATTATTTTGATTTTGGTTTAAAATTAGTAAATTAGTTTTATATGCTGAATTTGGTACATTGTAGTCAAATTTTTCAGATTAATTTTAAAATTGTGACATCTGTTGATACTTGTTAAAGGTACAAAAATCACTATAATGTAGCTATGAGCTTTTTTTTCCCCACATATTGAATTAAGTACGATGGAAGAACCATCAGAATATCTGAACTACTGCTTTGAAAGATTCATTTGGAAATTAATCTTGGATGCAAAATATATCTAGAAGCAAGAAATTTTAAAAATGTTTGATTTAATCCTGAACTGAAGCATCTACAGTTTTAAATTGCTTGTATGCTTGACATCAAAACAAGCTTCCCCAAAATATTGTGATTCAACTGGAAAAATAATTTCCCTCCTTATTTTAGATGAGTACACCGTAGCCTTAAGTGAACATATTTATGTCAATATTTTCACTTTATTAAGTTAATTGAGGAAAAAAGTCAGCAGGATTTATTTTGTGGGTTTGTTTTTTATTGTTTGGTTTTGGTAGGTTTTTTTTGTTATATTTTTATTGGGTTTTTTTTTTTGATAAGTTAAAATGGCCACATTTAATAGCCACAGCAATTTCAGACTTGCAGTTAAAAAATATGGGGACTCCGTTCTTTGTATTAAAGTCCTGTGGACAGAGAACCAGATGTTATTAGTGAAGGAACGTAAACTTAAATAATTAAAGCCAATGAAGAAATTGAGGTCTGCACTACTGTCTGTATAGAATAATAGACGTGGCTTTAGAAGTCCAGGCTTGAGCTCAATATCTGCTCCTATAGATTACCAGATAATACTGACAAACTTCATGGTGACTGCTGTGCCTAAAATCACTTCTAAAAATAAATGGAGACATGATCTTAGCTCTTCATTTCTATAGGCTGGGAATCTGCCAACTTTCTGAGCAGGGAAGTCAGTATGTTTGCTTAAATTATTCATTGTCATAGTAGAAAGAATCTTACTCTTTATTACTCAGCCACTTTTTACCTACACTAGTCACTGGTCTTGATTTTATTTCTACTGTCAAAACTGATAAAAGTGATGTTTGAAATGGATGTGTAAGTTGGGGAACTGGAAAACAATGGAAAAATGGCTCAACTTTTTGCTTAACTTAGGTAAGAATACATATACTTGAATTTCATAGATTATTTCAACAAAGATAATGTTTTCTTGGATTTAACAGTTATGATATTATACTTAGATTAAGCTCATTATGTTAACTAGCATGCTCAATTTTTATTTTTTTTATTTATTTTTCAATTCCTTTTTGTTTCTTTCTTCCACTTAAATCCGTTCCTGATTCTTCTCTCTGTGAGAAATAAGGGTAGCTTCTGTTTCTAGAACAGAAATGCAACTGTAAAATTTTCTAAGTTTTAAAATTTATAGTAAAAGTCAGTTTCCCATTATTCCTTATTTTGGCATTTCAAAATCTAATTGCAATATCAGGTATTTCCGTATGTAAATCTTGCACCATGTTTGCCTAAAAGTCTTACAATGCCATTGGAGTTATTATCCTTTACGTACCAGGACTGTTATTCAGTGTACAGGCACTTACATCTATGCAACTCCAATGACTTGTCTAGAACTTGATTAGACAGGAGAGAAGGAATGTCAGCTTTAACACCATGACACAGTATCAGAATGCAGAGAGATGTAGTTCAGTAATGGTAAGACCAAACATTTTGGTTGGTTTTGTCTTTTTTTCCTGATCAAAACCCTTCAGTAAATTAGAAAGTTTTCAATAGCAGGTTTTTTTCCTATCAGCCTTGTTCTCAAGCAGTTATATTCCCGTATTCTTCTCTTCTGGTCTCATTCAACAAAGACACAGGACTTGTCCCCAATGAAAGCAAGAACCCGTCAGTAACAGGCAGGTTAGAACCACATATAGCAACTATCAGGTGTATCTGAACTGATACCCTACATCTCAAAATTGAGATTTATTATCAATGTTGCAAGAGTTTAGATATCCACACAACACACTGCATACTTACAAGAAAGAAAAACCACTACATGGCTCACTAGTAAGCTACAACAAATAGTATTTACAAAAAGCAAATCAGATAAAAATATTGACATTTAAAATATGTTCAGGACCTGTTTGTTGACATACAGAGCTTGTGTATAATAATAATAATCACAAATGCAAAGTAGAATTCTTCGGTTATTTTCATATTGCATCTAGTAAACTAAAGCTTGAGAATATTTCCTTCTTATTCAGGCACGGGTTTAGTCCAGAGTATAAAAATAGTTTTTATCTCCCTTCAGGGTTTAGGATAGAGGGTTCAGAGTCAGGAAAGCAAGAGGAATTATGAACTTGACTCAGTTGTAAGTGGAGTTGTAAGACAGTTCCACTTTCTGTCTCTGTAGGGAGCGCACCAGCTAAGCTCTCTCAGACTGATGGGAAATTTGACCACCCAGTAACAGAGATGATTGATTGGCCACTATGTAGTATTTGCTCATATTCATATTAATCTCTTCTAGGTGCCACCACCAGAAGACTGAGATTCTCTGTCGGAAAGCAGAAACCTATTCCAGCTCCACTGATGGCAGTCAACTAAAAAGCTCCCACTCTTCTATTTTTCTAATCTACATCAGTTTTGTAGAGATAGGTATTAAAGTTCAGAAAGGAACAGTCAGGTTTCCTCTACAGATTGTTCTGTCAGAAAGTCCTGATGTCCCACACGACATTTCACTGACTGCTAGATTTGAGTTGGAGAATAAATTTCCTTAAGGGCACATTGACTCTGCCTTGAGATTTTACTTTATTGTTCTTTCCCCTGCATTTGAGAAGGAAATTGATGGCCTTTGAGCTGCTGAGTGTCTACTACAAGGTGCTGAACAGCCTCAGCTTCCATTAAAATTAAAATGAGCATATCACAGAAGGCACTTAGCTTTTTGCAGGGTTGTATCTTTCCTGAGTCCTTAGAGGGGAGGGAAGGGAGGGAAGCCAGGGATTCAGCTGGCTAAAGCATGAAAGTTTCAAGAACTTCAGTTGAACTAACCTATTCACACCTCATGTGTTGGGTTCTTTTCCTTTCACTACAGACTTTTATTTAAAATTCTAAAGAGAGGGAGAGAAAGAGGGAGAGGAAGGGAACCCTTTTAATTATGTATAAAGCATTTATTATTACTTAATTTCAGAATTTGCTTATGAAGGTGTAAAATCCACAGCTGAGTCCATCAAGATTAAACTAAAACACATCAAAATGAGACTGGCATGAAACAGTGACACTTTGCAATAAAGCAGTCTTGTGCAACACCAGACTATTTCTTTCCTAAGAAAAGTTCTTTCCAATTTTTGTTTTTGAAGATGAATCTGCTGGATAAACTCATCATGAGTCTTATACCTACACAGGCTTTGTATGAAGGCCTGCTGAATACGGTGTTTGATCCCAGTGGTAGAGAGATTCAGGACTTACTTGCTTCGATATTTAACTTACTGACACAGTTGTCACCCTTATCCTGACAACACCCTTATCCTGGACGACTGTTTCTCTTATATCAAAATATTAGGACCATGAGTATGAATATTTAGTTCTCCATAGTTCTGTTAAATAAGTAAAGTCTCATCTAACTCTTAATTCAAAAGTCAAAACCACTTCTTCTTAAAGTGTGCATTTATTATTAAAATCAGATGACTTTTCAAGTAAAATGTGTAATCGATTAAAATTTGTTTTCCTTTCCAAGTTGCCCTGCTTTCAACTTCTTCACTCCTAATGTCATTATGCTACTAGCTATCAAGTTGCTGTAGGACTCTTCACTGAAGATAATTCAATTGTCACCTAAATGTGCAGCTAAGATGAAAAAAAAAAAAAGCAGTTGCCAATACTCAGAATGATAAAAACATAGAACTCCATGGCAAGGTCCGAACTGGTTCCTAAGCAGTGCTGAATATGCCCTTGATCCGTCTGTGCTTTGAGGTCATGTCTAATGAGAAGACTCATTTTGGCAAAATAATTGTATCAGATGTTCACTAGTTAAAGCACACTAAACACCTTCATTCACAAACAATGCTGAATATTTCTTAATTATACCTGTATAAATAAGCCTCAAGTCAGATACCTGCAGTACCAACTCAGCTGTGCTCATTATTGACTGAAGCTGATTCCAAAAGATAAATTTCCCAGGGAAATCATAGACATTTCGATCCTTCATGGAGAGTAGAATTTCAAATTAAAACCAGAAATATTTTGACAGAATGATAATTCTCTCAGGCTTTCTTAATATATAAAAAAATAGCTTTTAAATATATATATATATATATAATTTTGGTAGTGGAAGGTCCTCTCTCAAGTTGAGAGATTTCCCTGCTTAAAAAAAACCCAAACCCAAAGAATTAGCCTCACAAATGTACCTTTTTTTTTAAGATTAATTAATAAACATTTGTGAATTATTTGATATGTGAGGTGTCCTCTCTCCATAGACATATACCTATAGACCTCATACATAAATTTAAACATGCATCTACATGTATTATCACTCACATACGTATACACACATGCCAAGTGTTTTGTAAGGATATTACTTGCTATGTCTTTGCAAATTAAAGGTAGGGAAGTGGTTTTACTTTCATCCTGATTTATAAGTCAAGATCAACAGACTGCATTTTTACATATTAGAATACTCCATAATTTTGTATTTTATTAATTTACTACCCCAAAATTTAAATTTTATGGAATATGTTATATCCTAATCAACATACATAGATGAATTTAAAAAGAGATCAGAATTCTTCTTACATCTTAACCGGTTAAGGGAGAGTTGATGTTATTTCTTTTAAGTAAGTTTTCTGCCTTTGTGAAAAAGACTAAATATTTGGTTTGTGAAATATTTGTTAAACTACAGTTATTCCACCTATAATCTGCCCCAAACTTACTGTACAGAAAGGCTTATTAATAATTGATACACACATTTTATATCTAACTTGAATAGAAACCAAGTGGCAAAATCACAAATCATGTAATTTTGTTAAATTTATTCATGAAAAAGAAAAAAATATCTCTATACTTAATTATTCAGTTTCAGAACTTAGTGTTTTGGAGCAGCAGTTCTAGAACTCCATGAGCTTTGTTGCAATAATCCATTTATATCCAAATTCGTATATGTTACTTAAAATTTTATCTGGAATTTTCACTCCGATCTATGAAAAATAAATTTCACAAGTACATAATACAAAGAGTTTTCATAGCAAAATTACAATAAAACTCACTTCTTTTTGAAAGTTACTGTGCAGACACGCTCAAATGCCATATAAAGCTTGTTCTTAACTTTGCAATGCTTTACATTCTGATTGGCTAAGGAACTTCTAATTTTCTTAATCACTGCACAGTTTTTTCTCTTTAAGTCTATACCCTACAGATCAATTCCTGCTGTTTGGCAAAGACTGAACCAACCAGAAAAGCTGGATGTGCATAATATATATGTGGTTATTTTTTGACAATCTTACTTCTACCATCACCTACCATATCTCTTAGGTTGGCTCTAGAACACAAATTTTACAACCTTATCACTTATTTAAATAGTGCAAAAATGCATGGAGGATAAATGGTACCATTTTTACCGAAATTAAAAGAAAAAAATGCAAAAGAGGGCTGGCAGACATAGGAGCAGAGAAAAAAAAAAAGGCATTTAATTCAGTTCTCACTTTAAATCAAGACAAATCTGAATTAATTCTATTAACACTCACTGGAGACAGCCAAAGCCTATAGGTCAGAGAATGCCCTGGTTTGTAAAGGTTGAATTCTAACATTGATGCTCCCAGTGCAGCAAGTTTCTCCTAAGTTGCCCTCAAGGACAGCAAAGCTCTCATCCCGAGAGCACCAGTTCTGTGCTTGTTCTCTGTGTTTACATCTTACAACGAAATTCTCCCCTGCACTGGTACCGGGGAAAGGACAGCAAGAACAGAAAAAGGCCTAAGAGAGGAAAAACAAGAGGTGGAGTGTGGAGAAATTGCAAATCATAGGTCCTGTGAAGAAGGCTGTGCTCACACCTGCACCAACCCTTTGTGGCACCTAATACACACCAACATACAGCTTATGTCATGAAATGGCATGGCAGTATTAGAGCAAATAATACCATATGAGAAAGCATATGAGATAACCCACTCATTTTGTCATGCCTAGTCATTGTTGGAAATCATCAGGGAAAAAAAATAAGAGTTAAAATTAATTTAGGGTTGACAGCTTTTTATTTTTTCCCCTCTCCTTTTATTTCCTTTTTAAAAAACATATTTATTATTTTGAAAGCTCATTTTTTTTCTCTCTAATTTAGGAAACAAAGACACAAATAAATTCCACAGTGAAGTAAACTCCTTCTAGGTAGTTCCTGTATATTGCATATAATATGTATATTTTACATATTTCTGTATTTATATATATATGTATAAATGTAAACTCCACAGCAGGGATGCATGCCAATAAAACATACAGAACAACTCAGAGACACCAAATCAGCTCTCAGATTATATATTATAAAAGTGCTTGTATTTGGCAAGCTGGAGTAATTCTTATTTGAACAAGGAGTCTGAATTCTCACACCATGTTCAAACTGAAAATGAAGTACGAAATCAGGAAAAGTCCCTCTGTAAGTAACCTAATCTGGTATTCTGTCAATGTCTACTCAGAAAAAATAATTTATAAATTGTTTGAGACTCAATAATTTTAATGTTCTACAGATATTTTAATGTTCTACAGACATTCATGAAGAGATCTTGTCTTTGCACCAGGACCAGCATCACTCACTGACTTCAGTGGAAAGATGCAAGGGTTTTTAAAGAACAATACAAACGGTTTAAGACACAGACATTGAAAGATAAATTTTTTGACCACTGTATTTGTAAACATGATATTTTGCTATAGACCGTAATATAATCATATGCAACATGCTATATTTGTATTTCACCTACTCACAGAAAGGAATAATTAAGACACTGTCTTATGGGAAACTGTGAATAAAAGGGCAAAGGCAGTAGATATCTATCTATGTCAAATAAATGGAAGGAATATGCCTATACCTAATATAATTATACCTTTGGGATCTTCAGCTTAAGACTGTGAATCTTAAACCAACCATTTTTATTTGTGATTTTTTACTTTTATATTTCAAGATGATTGCATTCCTATTACTCCTGTGATGATGTCCGGGCAACAAACACTATCACGATAGGTCATTATCACATGCGCTTCTTGAGTATGCAAATGAACTATCCAGATTTACATTTAGAAATCATTTTATTTGAAGATTTAGCTCTAGGCAAAAGAATCACCTGAAATCAAATAACTGTATAGTCCCAAAAATCTAGAGATGAGAAAAGATCTAAGAGCTAATCTAGCCAATCTTCTTAAGTACTCAAGATTGTAACCTGCAATAAGTTCTCAGGAGTATTCTCCAGAGAACCAATCCAACCCACCACGTACCTCTTCTCTGGGAATTTTTCCAGATATTCAGGCACTTATCTTTTCTCCTCACTTTCTTATTTACCTTTCCTAGGTACACAGACCATCATGTCAACACTGCCCTAATATTGCATTTTGTTTGGTGTTTTATTAGCCCGGTTTTGGTTAACAATAAAGAAAGTTCTGGTTGCATACAAACAATGACCACTTGGCACAATGCAAGTCTTTGGTAGCTGGAATTACTCCTTATCCAAACACCCACACATTTGCTTTGATCATCAGTTTGCTCAATCACTTCCCTCAAGCTTTCCTTCCAAAGCAATCCCTCCATTCTGTCACTTCAATAGTTTCCCCCTTTTTTTTCTCTGCATCTTATGAGTCTGACTCATTACAGGTCTTATAACAGGCACATTATATTCCAGGTAGTCTAATACTCTTATGCTGAAATTATGGGTTCTCAGCATGATGCTTTAAAATATACTGCATAAGAGGCATTGCTGCTACTTCATCATCTTCTGGTTTTAAATGGCATTTTAACCTGATAACTTGTTGTTCACTTCGGTCTTAGATCTCTTATTACTAAGTATATGTTTCTTTTGAATATTTATTTGTGTTTCAGATTTTTTTTCACCCATGTATTTTCTCTTTTCCATGTTAAATCTTGTATTTTACTTACCAAACAACGTTGGTAACCTGTTTTTTTTATGCTTATTCTTTCATTTTTCCCATAAGTCTTTGTAGCCTCTGCAAATACAGAAACATGAGTTGTTTCATGTACCCTCTCCAAATTATTATTAAATAAGTACTTTCAGGTTTAAAGTCCAGTATTGATAGACCTAGAAAATAAACTACCTTAAATCATGAGAGTGTGTGCAATTATTTAAGCACATTTTAGGGGAAAAATCTTAATTTTTAAAATTATTAGAACATTAAAATTACATTTTCATTAGTTCATTTTTAGGCGAGCTCATCATTTTACACCTAAGAGTTCAAACATTCTGTGGCCTTTAACATTCTCTTAAAGTGTGGGTGTTAAGCACAGGATTTGGCTTCACCTGAGAGTGCAAAACCACAGGGAAGAAAGCAGAAAGAACAGGTAAAAACCCAGTTTAAAACTCAAAATACATAAGAATGTATCTATTCATGAGAAATGACGATTTTTTGTATGATAAGGCCAACTTAAACCTCTGTTTCTTTTAGCAGCTCTTATTTATAGGAGATGCCAAATTTAAAAGACATCATAAGACAGTGAAGACTACCTGAAAAACAGGGACCTTACAGGATTGGGCTCAATGACTAAGAGTACAATATATTTTGATTTGATAGGTATTTTGGCCTAAATTCCTACAAATTCTTGAATATATGCTGCTTGTGAAAAAAATCTGTAAAATACACAGAATTTTTCTTTCAAAGGTGGAATGTTTTAAATTACATTGAGACATTACATCTTTGTTTTAAATATAGTAACTTACGTTTATTGTGTGTACATCCAGGGAATGTTTCTGCATACTGTATGTTACTAGCAAAATGTGACCAAATGGCTGGCTTTCATTTATATTAACTGGCGTATCTCTTCAGTGATACTCTATTCATTTTGCAGATGTTGAGAGACATGAACAAAACTAATGAATATTTCCAAGCAAAATGTTTCAAAATTGTATACTTTCCAAGTGACAGAAATATTTTGTTTCATGAATGTATCACATTTATGCTCAAAATAGAGTCTTTCACTGGGAGAATGTGCATGTTTCAGCATTGTCTAACAACGGTGTTTAGAACAGGAGTGGTACTTTTCAAATGCATCATTTACAAGTCACCACTTGTCATTAAATGTTCAAGAGGTTTGTAATAATAGCCTTTAATTAAACTGCAGACCGTAAGAGGGTTTCTGTTGCCCTTTGAAGTTCTTAATTATTAGTCATATCCAGCCTTTTATAGCATACTTAAGTTTAAATAAAATAATTAAAATACACCTCCAAGAGAAATAAAGATTTTAAGTGTTTTAATTCAATTTCTGAATTTTGAGGTTTTTGAAATAATAACAGATGTTTTGCTTTTCTTGTGTTGGCTTACTAGAATGTGACATACATAAAAGAAAAAGTAGCTTTTTATGGCAATAATTGGTAAGCATGATGCATGCAAAGGAGCTATTTTCTATGCATGGCTGGCAAAAGTGCTAATTAAATAGTTGGTATTCAAGGCTATGCTCGTTCATTGTTTAGTGACATACAAATCCAGCGATGTGTGCCTGCAGACATTTTAAGTTGAATGTTTCCTCCTCTACGCTCTTTGTCATAAAATGGTGGCACCATGATGAATGCTGTGAGCTTACACCACTAGTGTAAGCAAAACACTGAAATATGCTTTAATGTTTTAACCACGTAGCGTCACTAGTCTAGTTTTCTAATGAATTTTTAATTTCCTTTTTCTTATAAGGGTGTAAAGAGTTATCGCTGATCCATGTTAAATAATATACATGAGTCATTTTCTCACTAAATTTCCATAAAATGGTTAAATGCTAATGCACTAAATGGGGCTTACTATATCTGGTACAGTAAATATCCCCTTGCAGGTTTTCTGCAATCAATCTCCTGTATTTCATTAGTGACCAGATAAAGGTCTGCTCTGAAAAGGGGAAATAAAGACTATTCTACGTACACTGAGATCTTATGATGCCTGTGATGATTTCTACATGGTGATTAGAACCCAGTCTAGAATTACTATTTACATGAGACTAAAAATAAAGTTTCTTTGCAAGTATAGTTCAATAGTTCCCCTGAAAACAGTCTAGTGCTGCTGATAACCACCAGGTAGCTCATTGAGATTTTACACGTTCAGCATTGAACACTGGGTTTAAAATGTGTCTCCTTACTGTTTCTCAGTGCAAGTTAAAACTGCTGTTCTTCTCTTATTGTTCCATACACTCACCTTTTACCCACATTAACTGTTCCCTTCTTGTCTTCCTGTCAATAAAAATTCTATATATTGGCCAAGAAATATTATAATTGATAGCAAGTTCACAGTAAGAATGGTACCACTGTTGCAATATTATTAATCCAAACAAACTCTTTACATTTAATGATGGAAACTGTGTTTCCTCACTCTTATTTTCTTTTTGATATCTGGAACATTTTTGGACCTGGCGCAAAAAGTGCTTTGTAAAATTAAATGTATGCTTTATGCTACAGTTTTTTTGAATTAGTCTTGATAAATAATTAAGGAATGCATAATATATTATTTAGATGCAACAGTCTTAAGAATTTGAGTGGTATTTCAACTACAATTACTGTAATTTATTTATCAGTAAAAAATTTACATAATCACAATTCAAAATCCAGTGGACTGGAGAGATATCAGAAGGACATCCAGAAATGTGTGTAGTGACTCTGGGCATCAGGTTAACTTAATAATATAGTGCTGTGCAAGATGTTGTAATATATTACGAGCTATATTTGATGAATCATTTGTAAAACATGAAAGTAAATCTTTGTTTTCTCTTTTCAGTTTTAAGACAAAGAAAGAATTTGAACACATAATAGGAATTAAACCATTCTATAGGAAATAATGTATTGTTCCCACTAGAATGGAATAAAATTTAAATTTAAATATCATTAATATTGTCCTGGAGTCTCTCTTCTTCAATTATTAGAGGAAATGTCAATTTAATTATAATATCATTAAGTGATTACTTCATTTTGTGTAGTTATTTTAGTCTATCCCATTGGTCATCAGTGCTAAAGGACAATGCAGAGAAGAAATGGAAATTTTCTGTCTTGTCAATACACACAGACTTGTGACAGAGGTGACTCACTCCTGGTAACTGTTTTATTGATCCGTATTACGGAACTGTGTTAACTATGGATCTTCCCTCACCACATGAAGTCTCTTTGAGGCAAATGACGTAGAGCTTATTTATAGGATGGAACATAGTAAACCCACCTCATGACAGTGCACGTGCTGACACAGATCACAGGTTTCTGTTTTCAAAATTACGTGGCCAAATACATATGAGTTTGCATATGCCAATTTTATCCATGTACACGCTCCTAAAATAAAAAGAGGATATATGTAGCTGTCATATGAACCCAGTCATATAAGAATATGGGAATTTAGAGAAAGACATAAAATTAATATTCATATATTTCCCAACATTCTATTTATGTTCACTGGTAAAATGCTGGTTCCTCATAAAATCCCCAATAGTCAGCTGAACAGGGAGCTATATAATGTATGCTTACATCAATTACAGACATAGAGAAAAAGATTTCAATGTTCTATTTTGAGACAGTTTTCTAATATGAAAAATAAGTGAAGAATTGTCTATGAGTCTGTTTCAGCCAGTACCACCACCAGGTTGTACTTTCCTATGCATCCACAGTGAATTCTAAGATGCTACAGCTTTCTGCGACAGAGAACTGCTAAAGACAGTAATTCATACCTATACAAAAGAGGATTAATTTTTACCTATTCTCACGTACCACAATTGGTGCTAAGTTAGGCAGCTGAGAAGAAACTGCCTATGTATGATATCACTCTTTCCGTGCAGGTTCTCTGTTAGTAATTCTAGCTTTCTCATACAAATTTATTGTATGTTAGATTCCAATTACATTAAACTAGTATCATTATTCTGGTGATAATCATATTATTTTATTACAACCCAAACTCTTGTTTTCTGAAGATAATATTATATATGACAATGATACTGGAGTATTTTTATGTTAATGTTCCTTTCAGAGAGCTGGCATTATTAACAGAATAAATGGAACTAAAAAAAATCTTAAAAGAAAGTAATATGTTTTGAAAAAAACAATTATATGCCCCTTTACATTGACACAGTTTATTTTAGAAGGAAAATAATCCCTCTCAGACCACACAAGTCCTTTTACGAAGTGTGAAACGCCGGTCCTATTTGAGCCAAATACAGACCTACCAAGCTTCGACCCAAAGCATGGGACATTAATTTTTCCCAACAAACTCTTCCAACACTCTAAAGAAGAGGAATTACTGACTGCCTCCCATAGACCTTTACTTATGAAGTTCATTTTAACCTAGCTCCCACTTTGGTGATGCTGATGTACAAACAGGAGATCAGGAGGCTAAGCAGAAGGTGATCCCTTATCACAATCTCCCACGCATTGACAGTTTCCTTGCTTACTTTATCACATGGGTCTGCCAATCTTGCTCCCTGCTGCAACCTTACTCACACACCTTACGGCTCACAGTATCATCAGAGCCATAACAGTCATCAAGCAAATAAAAAAAATCTATGTTCTTATTACACACTGCACATCAGCATAGATATTTAAACCATTGGTGTTTAGGAGGGAGGAATACCCATTTACCATTTCTCATGTTGTGATTCTAGGGCCTGTCAGGCCCTTGTGCAGGACCAGGAACGGGACTTCAATGATCCCTGTGGGTCCCTTCTAACTTAGGACATTCTATGATTCTATGATTTAATGCTTCAGATTTCTGTAAGAGCTGAAGGAACTGATAAACATGGCAACAAAGCTTCTACACCTGGAGAAGAAAGATCAGTTGTGCTCTGATTTGTCCTGGCATTAAATATCCCAATATTTTCCTTATATTAAATATGAGTATGTTTACCATTCTAGCATAAACCACTTTTAAAGTTGTTCTTATGATGTAGGCCAGACACAGAAATTTGAAAGGCAAGTGGTCACGGATTTTAAAATGAACAGCATCCCAAATGTCTGGAGCACCAAAGAGTCCTTTCCAATACATTGCTCCTTTAGTTACAAGGTCTGGAAGAACCCTCACATGTAAGCAAGGTAATCAAAGTCATAACAGCATCCAAAAATGGACCTAGTCTTACAGCACCAATATGGAGATGACTGCTCCTGATGGGGGTTGTCCCATTTCACCATGAAATTGTTTGACACAAACATGGGTCTGGCATGAAGGGGGAAAAAAGTTAAAAAGCACCTTGGGTACGAGGTGACAGCAGGGCCCTTCAAAGAGCATTTAGCGGCCCATGCAGAGTGTCTGCTGAACCTGGCCCTGCGGTGAGGGGTGCGGGGCAGTCACCATCTCGGGCGGGTTGAGCTCCACCTGACAGCGCTCCGGAGCCAAGACGGTATCATTAGCTCCGCGCAGCGTGATTTCTCCCTAATCCTTTACGCGACTTACAAGAAGTTTAAATGTCCATGCATGATGTTATTAAGTGGCTATAGTAACAGCTTAAGACCTGAATCTTTTTTGAGGAACCTTCCTGATCAGAGGAGCACACCGACGAGGCGGATCAGTCGCGATAATGACTCAATTACTTAGCACCGGGAGGACAGGGCGCTGGGTGCCGTGAGAGACGGCTCCTGGTCGGGAGGGCAGCGCTACCGCTGGCGGCAATTAACGGCAGAAAGGGGCGGGCGATGAGGCAGAGGGACACGGACTGAGTACCAGCGGAGGGACCAGAGGCTCGGAGCTCCGGACGGCGCATCCCGCCGCCGCATCCCGCCGCACCCCCAGTCCGCCGCCTGTCTCCCGGGAAACACCAATGAGAGCGGTCTCCGGGAAGCGGGGGCGGATCCCGGCGGCTGGATCCCGGCATCCCCTCGGCGATGGGGATGGGCTTCGGCGGATCCGGGCCGGTGGTTCGGGCTTCGAAAGAGCGGGGGATCTGCTTGAGGAGCTGTGGAGGGATGCGCGGCCTCGGCAGGGCAGCCAGCGGCTAGGGGAGCCCGCGGGCCTAGCGCAGCCTCCTCGTTTGCCGGGAGATTTTCCGATCCCTCCCCCGCTCCGCACCTCAAGCATGGATTAGCACTAGTTGTGTGGAATTAGGGAAAAAACAGATTTTTGAGCACCAGGTCTAAAGACACGGACTGAAGACTATATTTTTTCCCCACTGCATTACATACATATACTCTCAGATCAGGTTAGACAGCCTGGTGTGAGACTCGATCCTGATCCCTGCAAAGTCAATGGCACAAGTTCATCCGCGTCAGGCTCTGACCCTGGCAGGGTCACATTAGCTTTACATCACGTGCTATGCATGTATATGCATACATGCACACATGTATGTTTATAGTTATGTGTTTATACACAAGAGAGAACTTCAGGAGGAACAAAACAGGTTATTGTTGACAGTCAAAAGCAAAGTCAAAGGGCTCCTTTCTCCTCGATTCCCACTCCTAGAAAAGGCCACAAGAAATGCCATAATTTTTACCTCATGCACTTGCTATTTAGATAGGAAAATTAATTGTCAGAGTCTGACATTTTCTTTCTTCTAAATTAAATAATGGAGGAGGTAAGGGGTAATTAATGCACTCACTCCAGGGTGAGCAATCTGTGGAAGTGGTGCACATTTTAAAAATTTAAATGGACTTTTTCCATTATGTCTCTGTGGGACAGCTATGCACACCTACCCTTCCTTCTGGGAGTAACCAATAGAAATCAGAAAACCACTTTTAATTCACATGGAAAGGGTAGGATCTCGTCTACCAGGCAGCGTGTCCTTGGCTTCTCCACAAAAGGAAATATTTCACAACATCTATTTTATCTGAAACAAAAACAATTAATCCACCCTATGCTATTGTATATTCATGGCAACTTCAGGGAAGAGGAGGTGCATACATGAATTTGCCTATTTGTACAAGTTTGAATGCTGATACCTGCACAGTGCTTTATGAAACACAGGCAGAGTCGTGGTCACTCAGATTTTAAATACAGACATTCTAACAAAGCACACACACAACTACCTCCTCACCATGCCTTTGAGCTGCTCCTTAGTCTGCATTGTGCATGAATGCTAAGCAGAGGACTGAACTGAACAGCACTCATAACAGAAACCATTATAAAGTGAGGGTAAAAAAGCAGTAGTTAAAAATTAAAAGAACTGGAAGGTTTCCTTCTGGTACCTGTGTCAACACTGAGATGCCCTGACGAATATCCTCCAACACCTGGAGAAATATATTTTCCTTTGCTATGCTTTTCTTATTTCTGCTAACCATTCAAGAAGAAATAGAAGAAGAAGCAATCCATATACTGTGGAGTGCATTTACTAGTGTTTTATCTATCCCAGTCTGGAGGGTTAAAATATTTGTGAATATAAGTTTTTTTGCACAGTTTATTTTTTAAATTTCATGACAAATTAGCCAACTCTGTGTGCATTTAAAGAAAAAATAAATTTTTTATCTGACTAAAATAACTGTAAATGAACTCATTTTTTCCTCCACCTTTTTTATTGTATTTCATGCATTGTAGACCCTGGCAATGATATTAGTTCTAGTGTGGGAAAATATTATAATTGAGATCTGGTAAGTTATTTGCAGACTTCAAGTTTTTCTTTACACTGTGCTGACATTTAGTACAGCCCCGGTGAGGAAAACAATGCTGCCATTCATAGCTCTAGACGTAGATTTCAATCGACTTAAGCGGGCACAATGAAACTTGGTCATTCACTGGTTACCCATACTGTGTTCTCAAATTTTCTCTCAGCGAAAGTATAATGACTCAGTATTGCATGGTTCCATAGACAAGGGCTCAGAACAAGAGACACTAGTTTTGTCTGACGGTGTGAGAAAGTCGTGAAGGGATCTTTTCTTCCAGATGGTGTTAAATTCAGCTGCCTTTTTAACACTGGCCTTGCACAGCAATGTGCTGCTCCCTTTTCACAAAGAATAAGCCCGGGTCCCTGCTAGTTAACATGCATACTCACGCAACCTGCAACTACACTCTAACTGTTTTACAATGCAGTGGTATGCTAAATAAACTCGATCTGGTCTCTTCCAGTCCTAAAACTGGCTTTGAGAGAACTGCTCCACTGATAATTAAACTTTTTGTTCTTATTTTGGGGGATTTTTCGATATGTTACATAAAGCTTTACTGTTTTTTTGTTTGATTTTTCTTTCCCCACAAGTTTTAAGGGAACAGTACCTAATAGATGGATAATCCTAGGAAAGGATTACCTTTCCTAGTTACCTGGTGCATGAGCCTCTTAAAGCATAATTGAGGGCCTGCTACCACATTTCAAAATGCTCTCTTTCCCCAAGTCAGAAGTTAGCTGTGCCAGAGAAAAGATGCAGCGAAATGAAGCGCTTTGCTACTAAAGAAGTGAAGCAGTAATAACAATAATAATTGTAATAACAGCCAGTCGTATTTTATTGATTGATTAGGTAACATTAATAAGGTACAAAACAATTTAAGGTGACAATGGCCGACACGCTGCTATTTTTCTAGAGTGTTTTCCTTCACAAATTTACACTGGAAACCAAGACACAAGCAGCAGCTTAAGTAAATTGACCCCATTCATGACTAAGTAAACAATGGGTTTCCCCAGAAAACAGCTTATCGCCTTAATTGAAGCTATTTGAGAAAGAAAATCCCGCACTTTGTCATGTAAATGTTAATTGTAGTAGACAATGGCTCTAGGTAAATAGCACCCCCAGACAAGCAGTAAATGAGAGGCGTGCGGGCACTCATCGGTGAAAGGCTGGTGGCACAAACACGGTTCCGATGTAAATAAACACGGCTCCCCTCTCCGGGCGCTGCAGCAATAAAACTTTGGCACGCGTAGAGCAGCCAAAACGGAGGTTTAACCTCAAAAACTGCCTGGCCTGGGCCCCGGACGGCACTGCCAGCAGCCAAGAGGCAGGACCCTCCGACGAAACTGAGGTTATTTTAACAGCTACAGGGAGGATGGGGGTAACTTTTGGGGCCAAATTCTTTGTTTTAGATAGATAGCAAGGCTGCTACTTCCAGGACACCCTGTTCCATCCCTCTCACGGTGTGTGCCGTGATGAAGAATGTTCCCACTATAACCCCCTAACCAATCTTTTATATAACCAGTTCAAGAGCAAAGTAAAAATACAAAAGAAAATTAAATAACAGAAAAAAGCGGCGCACAGAGGGTTAGCCCCAGACGGATGGAGACCGCTGAGCCTCGTTCCCTTATCTCTGATCTTATTTTATTCTGCTGTAAAGAACGTTCGGTTTTTAACACAGTATCACATGCCAGTGTGCCTCCGGGAAGACACTTAGGTCAAGTCCAGAGGAAATATGTTACCCCGAACAATTAATCCTCCTCGATTTCACTGCACGAGGCGCCTAAGCCGCGGTAATTACCAAGATGAATAGCACCCGAACTAATATTTGTTAAAAACACGGGGATCTTCGCGAGACAGATAAGCCTGCCTTTCCCTTCCTCCACCGGGACCAAAAGGCGCATCCCCTAGCCCGCGCCCTCCGCAGGAGAATGGCGCAAGTTCCGCCCGAGCTCAGGTTCCGCCCTTCTTCCGCGGGGGTGGGGCGGGAGAAGCCGGGGCGTCCACTCGGCCGGCACCCCTCGGATGGCCGCGGGTGGGAGATGCTCTCGCGGGTGCCGGCGGTGACTCCACCCGCCCGGCCCCATCCCCGGCCCGGGCCCC
>JAYRBT010000093.1:393213-403691 GCA_036023395.1 Myiotriccus ornatus
TTTCCTTTTTTTTTTTTTTTTTTTTTTTTTTTTAGTCCTTGCTAGAATCCAGACAGAGTTTTTTTGGCAAAAAGGCATGTTGTTTTTCTCCAAGAGGACTGGTGTTACTTTTAAATTGTTCATCCTTTTATGCAAGTGTCTCTGTATGTATGTACAGCTAATAACATCCAAGAGAGATCTGTTGCCTTCAAAGTTTATTCCGAACTTTTTTTTCAGCCAGTAATTTCCAGCAGGGAGAGCCAACAATTCGTCTGTTAAAATCAGAAAATAAAACCAGCTATTAAGATGCGTCAAGCTGCGTTAAGAGAGAAGAGCATCCATCCTTTTACAGGCCTCTATTTGCATTGTAAATCGCCTCGTTCTCACGAAAGACTCTTTAGCCTCCATAAAGATGTAAAGCCATCGGCAATTTCCGTCGCAGTGTAAGGAGGAAGAAGAAACAAAAATTCCATTTAGTATAAAGTGACAAGATGGTTCGAGGATGCGTCTCTTTGCCAAATGGTGGCAGCTTGATTGCAAATATCTTGCTTGCGGTGTGTGTTTTAGAAGGGGAAGATCCTCGCTTTCTCGGGGTTCCCAGAGCCAGGGAGAAGAGGACGCGGTCTTGCCGGCTGCTGCTGTCCCCGGTCTGAAAGGAGGAAAGGGCCATCATTGGAGGGCTTTCAGTGCCAAAATGCGGGCCAGCCAGGCAAGGTCAAAGGTCCTGGACCGCGGGAGACCAAGGTAATGATGATGTCATGAGAAACCTCAAGTACACACGGCTATTGATATGCATGAGCGACCAGCCGCCGGCGCCGGGACCGAGCCCGGTCTCGCCTCCGGCATCGCCGCCTCCGCCGTCCTGGCGCGGGGGATCCGCTCGCCGCTGTCACCTTCCTCCTCCTTGGCAGCGTAGACCGCTCCAACATCCAGAGGCCGGGAGGCAGGACGCTCTCCCCTGGGGCGGGAAGCAGCCTTTCTGGCCCCGGGAAGAGCCGGGGAGCACCGGGGAGCCCGCGCTCCTCTTCGGGCAGCCCCCGCTCCTCTTCGGGCAGCCCCCGCCGGTGCGCAGCGATGCCGCGGCGGGAGCGGGGCCTGGTACTCGGAGGCCGGGAGCAGGGCTGTGCTACGCAGTGAGTCGATGTGTAATTACATTGACAATTTGCTCTGTCGTAGGGTGTCTGCAGGGCTTTTGGAGGTTTTTTGGTGGGTTTTTTTTTGGGTTTCTTTTTTTTTTTTTTGGTGTTGGGTTTGGTTTGTGTGGGTTGTTTCTTTTTTGGTTGGCTTGTTTGGGTTTCTGGGGGTTTTTTGTATGTTTGTTTGTTTGGAGGTTTTGTGTGGTTTTCTCCTGTTGTTTTGTTTTGGTTTTGGGTTGGTTTATTTGGTTGGTTGGTGGGTTTTGGTTTGTTTGGTTGGTGTTTTGGGGGTTTTGGGTTTTTTTGACTCCACATCTCTGTCGTGCTTCGCGCCTATCGTGATTCGCAGATATTCACAGCAGGACGGTCCAAGGCGTTTTCCCCTGCCTGCCCGTGGGGGAAGCTGAGAGCAGCAGGTTCAGTGTATTCTGTGGCATCTATTCCACCTCTCCGCCCTTCTTCCCTCCCCCTCTCCCTCCCAGCTTGTGTGTGTCTCTGTGTCTGTGTTAGAATGCAACACAGGTGAACATTGCAGCAACATTTGTTTAAGGCTATGCATCATCTGGCTTAATAAAAACGCTGATTTATGGTTTATTTTATTAACCTTGTACCTAGAGTGAAAAAAAGCATGCTGGTGTTACTCATGGCAAATGAAGGCAAGTCTAAACTGTTAGGATGTGTTATGTGCAGTTTTAGAATTTAAACCTCTCAGTTCCCCCTCCCCCACTCTCCAAAAAGAACAGTACACTTTGAATTATTTAACAATATAATTTGTATAGAACATTAAAGGCCTGCCGAGAATATGTGAGTAATGAACATTCTAACTGAGATCTACCATACTTTCTGTAGAAACTAAAAAATGCACTTCAACAGCTCCAGTGTGCTCTGGTCAGTATAAGACACACACCGAAAAATTCAGCACACACACACACACACTGTGAACTGCTCAGAACTCCTAAAGGAATAACAAGTTAAAATTCATGCTGCTACTCCTCTTCTAAAGTGCAAAATAAAACACAGCCTATTATGCACTGTGTTCCCTCACAACCACAGTCAGTGTGCTATACTGCATTTAAATGCATTTGTTTGTAAATTAACCTGTGTTTGCGTAGGTTGCTATTTTTTAGGTGGAATTTTTTAAATGCATGGAGTCAAACTGAAGTTCTTATTGCTCTCTGTTGGCTGCAGAGCTTGCTTATTTGATAAAGGAAATGTGTGCTTGTGTGTATGCAGGGGAGCCATATGTACATATGTCAGTCTAGGAACATGTGTGTGTATGTGTTTGAGTTAAAATATATATGCAGATGTATATAGTTATACTGTAAAATATCAACTAACCGGCCCATTTTTTTATCATAATTACAAAAGCATGAAAACAGGGAAGCAATCTCCTTTGTCAGACACTGCCCAAAATTAATACTGCCACCAAGAAGCAGCACATAGACATTGCTAATCTGCCAGTCTGCTAAGTCTCGAATACTGAAGAAATATTACTAATTTATTTCTCCTTACGGATTCTAAGCCCTTGAAATTGAGCATTTCTTTTTTTAAACACGTATTATTTATCCTCCTATAGACTGCTTTTTTGACACCAGCGCTTTTTACCTGAGAAACATGAAAACTCATTGTACCAGTGTTCTTTGTGGAAAATTCAGAGACTCACACCAAATGGTTAGAATAATTATAATGCTGCATTATGAGTTACTGAGCTTCTTCATTACCTCTCAGGCTGTTCAGGCACAACAGGGACAACTGAATCAGACATCTGATACAACCAGAGGCACATGATCACCTTGATATTATGTAAAATTCTAATGAGCTTTTCTGAACTGACAGATAGGCAGAAAGATGTGGTTTTTATGGCAATAGCTAGGGGCAGTAGTGCTGGTCATCAAGCATGTATTGCACAGGACAGGCTTATGAGCTTATGGATTAAATTCTTTCAGTCAGAGGCATGGAAATTCAAATGCTCCTCGTGTATGTGTGTGTGTGTATGCTTATATAGGTGTATATGTACATATACAGGTGTATGTGTACGTATCTCTGTATAACCATATTAACACAAATGGATATGTGCATGTTAATACTAGCATGTCACTAGATGTCACATGTCACCGGATTTACAGTTAAATGCAAGGTGTACTATTACAAATAGGTATTTTTCAAAGATATACCTTCAAAACATCAAGCCCTGCTCTCACAACCATCTCACTTACACTTTGACTTGGGAAGTAACTGCAATACACACTTTTTGTTGATTACTCATTGCTTACGTCAAAAGACCCAGTGACGTAGCTGTTCATTAGCCATATTACCGATCACATTTTCTAGCTCTCATACACTTAGTAAGGCCTTAAAATCGTTGGGTGTCCGTTAAGTATTGGTTTATTCTGAATATTACAGAAATGTATGCAGCAGTTGTAAAGCACATTTCCAAGATTTCAATGTTGCCTAGCATGTGGGAAGTTTAAACAATGCACAGTTCTGAAAATTCTGCCCAAAATATCACCTGAATTGTCAAAAGCAGCAGTTAACACAGCCTGCTTTCTTCCAGTTTACATAACTGAATAAAACTTATTTAAACCAAAGTCACTGTAGAAACTGTAGAAGCCTACTGGAAGACATGAAATACAAACACTGACTTTTTCCTCCTAGTTGCCTAATAAATTCCCGCTAATGGCCTGCAGATTAGTATGTGATTGCCATGCTTGCTTTCTAATCTTTTTATAGGTCTCCAGATGGCTGTGACATAAAGAAGAAATATCCTGCATGGGTTTCTTAAGAATAAACAGTCTCTATTGACTCTAAGGAGGAATGCTTATGGTTCTTTAATTATTGCAATCAGACATGCATCCTGTCTCCAGCATCTCTACCTTCTGTGGGTAAGACACACAGGAATCCCCATTAAGCTGCTGTGAGGTACCTAAGAGGGTGTAGTGTTACATAAATTCCATTTTCACACTAAAGTATGACAGAATTCATGTAGAGTTATACAGCCATGGCATGCCAGTGCAACATCTCTCCCTGTAAAGCAGCATCCTTTTCCTCCCAGCCAGGTCAGTCACTTGACTGTCTCACCTTCTAATAACAGTGCCCCATTTTTTCTTTTGTGATCATTATTTCATTTGACAGGCAACTATAGACTGTATTTCCATTATGTTAAACCTATAGCATGCAAAGGGATATCTACTACAAATCCAAAATACTAACTTAAAAAAAAAAAAAATAGTATCAAGAATTCAGCCTTAGAAAAAAATTAATATCAAACCTGCACACAGTCAGTGATTACACATGGAAACACTGTGTGCTGTTAAAGAACATATATTCATATCTGTGGGTGATGCATGTCATTGTCTGACTTTTATTAAACAAATAAACAAACAAATTACCGTTTCTTGTCGTGATTTCACTACCTGTGGTCTGTCTGCGTTGCCTAAACCTGAAAAATAGCCCTCCCCCCCAAAAAGCAAAGGATCATAAATTAAACACTTTCAGTGTTTGATTCTTGTTCCAGAAGTGCATGTGAACGGATAAACTTATGTGTTTAGAAGGCACTGAATATATTAATTTCTGAGATTATTAGATAAATTACTAAAACACTTGACTCTAGACTAAATGGGGAAATAACTGGGCACATTTCCTGCAGATCATCTAATATAACAGAAAAGAGGTAGGAGTGATGTCCTCCTGTATCTGCAGGGTTAAATATGGTAATCAATATTTACAGGAAATCCCATGAATAATATAATACATTTTTTAAAATTTTATTGTTATTTCTGGAGAGCTATGCTTTAAAACAAAAGGCTAAAAATATTATTTGGGCTGCTGAATAGAAGCGACCAGAATTATAGAGGCAGATCTACAATATGATTTGCATACTGTAAGCTGCCAGTTACTTAATAAAGGATGGAGGCTCCACCTAGCCTTCAGTTTAAAACATGAAAAACATACTAAGCCAGCCTTTCCCCACTGGATTGCCCAGCTCTTCCAAACCTGAATGCTGTCCTGAAACCTGAATTACCAGGAAGGCATGGTCTCTATTTACAGCCCCGAAAGCTTATCAAGGGCCGCCGGGGTAAATAAATACAATGTAAGCTGCTTGCTTTCATTCCATTATATCCATTACAGCAGCCTCAGCCGAAAAAAAAAAGAAAAAATTCTTATTATTATTTCCCAGGGAACAACAGTGTTCTTGGATATTACAATGAAGCATTTTCACCCACCCCACTGACCGGTGTGGACCGGGGTTGCTGAAGGATTTCCACCACTATTTTGGTGGATAAAGAGATGCAAGGGGACACTCCTGGTCCATGATGAGTGGTCGGGCCGCACTTCATTAGCCCTCCCTAACTCCAGCAGAATTGCCCTATCCCTTCTGCCAGGTATGCTCCTGAGCCGAGCTTTTTTGGCTGGGGTGGATTTGGAGAACCCGGGAAGTGATGGCTGCTTGTTCCGAGTGATTCACTACGTGGGAGGCGCCGGATGAACTAACTGCTGCGAGCAATCCCTTTCACCTCGACCAAGATATGCCTCCGACTTCTATCTTTCCCCCTCCTTTTTTTTTTCTCCCCATTTCCCTCCTTCCTTTATGTTTTGTTTTTTCCTTTTCTTTTTTTTTTTTTTTGGTGTTGTTGTTATGTATTTTGTTTGGGTTTTTTTGTTTGTTTGTTTCTGGTTTTTGGGGTTTTTTTGGGTTTTTTTTGGTTTTTTTTTTTTTTAAAGCTCGACTATGTAAAGCTCATTGGAATTAGCTGCTATACTTCAGCTCTGTGACTGTCTGTTCCTGTGCCTGCCTGCACACCTGCACACTTTCCGAGGGCACCCAGACATTGCAAAAAAAAAGCTTCTTCAGAAGCCACAGCTCGGCAACTGCTGGTAGTCTGCTGGATAATTAACATTTCCCGCGACCAAATACAGCTCCACGACCAACAGGTTTAGCTTCAGACGCACAAATCGTCTCACCGGCGTAAGCCGCTGTGTCCAGTCATAAACACTGTTAATCAAATATCCCTCGTCGTGAGCGAGAGGAAGTGGCCAGAGCTCCGCCGGGGAGACTCTCTCGGTCTACCCAGGGAGAGATGGACTCACAGGGATCCGGGAAACCTCTACCTGCCCAGGGCTCAGCATGCCAAATATTGCCGGGAATTGAGGACACCGACACACATACATAAACACTGCGGTACTTACATTTCTTCGCCTTTATCAGGGAAAGATGTGACCCCAGATCTAGGGGCAAAGCTGAGCCAACGGTGACAAACAAAGATCCCCAAGGCCAAAGCCCCTCGGAGCAGAGAAAGGTCTTTCAGTTTTCCAGAAATTCGTGTCTTCCGCCTCGCCATCCCTATTTAAAAGTGCTGCTTAGCTCCACGGTGTTATTCTTGCTCCAAAGGCTCTAAAACAGTTAGAAATGTTCCATCCAGAAAAACGGGAGAGAAACCCAGAAAGTTGGCTTGGATTTGCCATTATATTTTTTGGTTTTTTTTTCCACAGTGCTTCCTATGCCCCGGAGTAGAAAGTCAACTGTTGTATGTGAGGCTCTGCAAGTTTTTTTGGGGGTTGGCCAAGGTCTAGTCCAGCCCTCTCTGCTGAGGAGGACGTGCTCTGAAATTCAACCAGTTTTCCCAAAGCTTTTGTTACTGATGAACTGAAGCTCTTTTGTTTATCCATTGCCACAGTCTTTTTACAGTTTCTACTATATGGTTATGCATTGCCAGAGATAATGAATTTACACCAAAACCTCTCATAGTCCCATTTTGACAGATGGAACAAATTAGAAATGCCTAGTCTAAAGAAGAGCAATAGCTATGTTTTCCTAGAGAAGGAAAGCACACATTTCTTTGGAAACAAACAAACAAAAAATAATTTACCAAATGGTTGACTTTTTCTAAGGTGTTTTCCTCCAGCTAACTTCTGAAGAAGAGATTCTTCTGGGTCCTGGTTTTGGCAAGTATTACCATTTTGTGTAACTTGTCAAAATTGATCAACCAGTCAACAACAGTAATAATAACAATGACAAAAAGAATCCCTTCCAGTCTGTTATCATGAAACTTGTAGCGTGACCTCTCGCCTTTTCATTCAATGCTTCAGGTTCAAAATCAGTGGCACAGAACCATCTCACCCATGAAAACGCCAGCTCTTTTTAGGGTGCAGGAGCTAGGCAAAGAGTTGCATGGTGGGCTGGGAGAAGTTTGGGGGGGTGTCTGATCAAGGAAGGTGTGGGGGAAGGGAGGGGATGCACTACAAGAGAGGGAGGCAGGACAGGTATGTGCCTGGGAGGACACAGCAACTGGGTTGTTCTCGACGTTTGTGGTGGGCAGGAGATGGGCTGGGGGAGGTGGTTACAGGGCAGTAGTGCTGGTGGGTTAGCCTCGGAGGTGGTTTGGGGAGGGCCAGGGGTTTGGGAGTCTTCCAGACAGCCTATACCTGTCTGGGGTGACTGCATGACATCTGCACATGGTGTTTGCCATCTGCTGTGTCTGTTTCATATATATATATATGTTCTGTGGGAATCCCATCCAGAGTGCAACTCCGGAGAGAGGGTAGTCAGTCCACAGAGGCGCGGATTTCCTGCCAACTACTGCCAGGGACAGCAGTCCAGCCACCCTGTCCTGGCCACAGCCCTTCACAGCCCCTGTCGCAGCCCAGCCACGCACAGCACCAATGGATTCTCCTGCCAACACAGCCCCTAGGACAAGGCAGACCAACAGAACTCTATAAGAATAAAAATGCAATCTCAGACTAAAATAAGAAAATTCAGGGCAAACCCTGGCTACAAAAAACTGCTGAGAGGATTTATAAAAGTCTGGATCAATCTCTCAATCATGTTTCCATTCCCTGGCTTGACCATTTAAGTTTAGTCAAGATGTTTGAATAGAGAAGCAGCATGTGAGTGTGTATGTGTGTAGCCAGTGGCTTGCAGCTGTTTTGCTTTAAGACTGTCAAGTTCTAAAGAGATACTCTAGAACATAGCAAAACAGACAGACAAACAAACACGAGAAAACTTAGATTCTATCAAAGAATACCGTTCATTTTCAAAACATTGGTTGCATTTAATTCTACAGCCTCACCAGTAAAAATTCCCCTAACGCTAAAAGTTCTCACATCATTATAAACCTAAAGGGAGAAAGGGTACAGGGAAAGATATAGACAGCTTTAGAAAATTGCTCATATCTACCCTTTCTACCTTGGTAACAACAAAGCCATCTTTCTACAGTCAGATATCCGAGAGCCCTTTAATAATGCTTCTCTTGCCAAATGAAAGAAATCAGAACAAAGACAGGAAAGTAGTTTTGACTTGCAGATCAGATCGGCTGGAGGGGTGAATGGCTTGCCCATAGCCTCGTGACTTTTTTCATTTTCTGCCGCTTCTTCCTTAAACCAGCACTGATATCAGCAAATCCCGTAAACCAAACTGCTAACATTGTATCAATACAGTAATTCAAAATTATGATTTACCTGTACTGTGTATTTCATGCAGTACTGGGGGGGAGGGGGGGATTTTCTTGTGTCTTGATCAGTGTTTTATATTTCCCGCTCATCATCTGATTAAGAGGAGTGGCGGTGTTCCTGGGGACAGTGATAGGGCACCGTGAGGATGGGCTTTATTTTGCTGCCGTGTAGGGAGAGAGGGCAGGGGAGCCAGGTTAATGTTTTTGTTAATATTTGTTCTATTGGGCAGGGGTTCTCATCACTGTGGCAAAGCAGCGAGCGGAGCCAAGCAGCCAATGTTGCTGCGGACGATGCCTACCGGCAGTCCGCCATCTCCCCGCTGCAGCTGCCGCTCTGGACTGGCCCAGTGCGGTCCAATGAGGCTCAGCTTCGAGCGGCTCCAGCTCTGCACCCACACTGCATCCCCCATGCTTGCTTCACGTTCAAGGTTTAACATCAAGGTCATATTCATTGATGTCAGTTTGAGGTTTACTGTATGTCCGGCTACATTTACATACGTCAAGAAAATTAGGGCATCAAATAAATATGCAAATCCTACTGCTTGGAGAAGAGACTGAAGATTCCTGGGGGGATCATCCCTTATAATGAAGACCGCAATTAATGAAACAAACAATCCGTTCTCCCCTTCTCTCCTCCGCCAAACACCATAAACAACAACAGCAACAACAAAAACCCCAAAGTAACAAATATCAGTTAGGCATGGGAAGCCTGGGGTGCGCCGGCCGGGACCTGTGGGGATGCAGCACGTACAACAGCCTGGCTCAGAGCAAGCTGCTCCAGATGTCTCAGGGTTTCACCGATACTCCATTCTCTGCCATTCTTCTCTCCCTCTCCCCTCCCCTCCTCTTCATCCTGTTGGTTCCACCATGTATTATTTTTAATACTGATGCATATGTAAAGTTATATTTCCATTTTAAATTAACCGAAAGTTAGAAGCTATCAGTTTTTCTCTGATCTTTCGTTCCTTTCTTTGCCCCCTCTTTTCTCCCCTCCCCTTCCCCTTTTGGCACGACTGCTGTGTTTGTGCCTTTATATGTAGTTTCCTCCCTGCTTCTCTTTGTATAAGGTTACAAAATACGCACGAAGCTAATAAAGCAAATAAAGGTGCACAACATGCTTTATCAGATCTTAAGAGGAGAGACATATATCGTCATGTTCAGCTATAATACCAAGAGGTTGAACCTGGAAATTTGAGAGGCTAATTAACTTTAAATTAGGAAAAACATTACAGTTTTAAGGTATAAGACAATACAGATAATGAATCTAATGGGAACTAATTCAAATGATTTATAATATTTCATTGCAGAACACACTTATATCTCTGTGGATTTCAGGAATATTTTATTTCAGAATATTATCTTAAAATGTGTAGACCCAGGTATGGAGTGCTTTTTCTAAGGAAGACATTTTTCATGTTCTATCTTAACTGCTACTTTATGAAACGCATTTCAATTCATGTTAGTGCATAGTTTTAAAGTCTATACTGAAAATGCATTTTAAAGGTTATTTTAAAATATTGCCTCTATCATTACATTTTCTTTATCTGAAAATCCACAGACATTGAATTACATTTAAAAACAATATTAGCTCATTTCTATTTACCTTAATGGGGAAATTCTTAATTTAAAAAATAGTAGTTTAAACATGACTAAAACCAGAAGAATACTCTATTTTTTATATTCCAGAAATCATAGAATCATAGAATCAACCGGGTTGGAAAAGACCTCCGAGATCAAGTCCAACCCTTGATACAACACAGCTGTAGTTACTAGACCACTAAGTGCCACATCCAATCTCATCGTAAAAACCTCCAGGGACAGCAAATTCACCACCTCCCTGGGCAGCCCATTCCAATGCCTGATTACTCTCTCTGTAAAAAATTTCTTCCTAATATCCAACCTAAACCTCCCCTGG
>JAYRBT010000093.1:408378-423875 GCA_036023395.1 Myiotriccus ornatus
AAAAAAAAAAAAAAAAAAAAAAAAAAAAAGAGAGAGAGGGAAAGAGACGAGAGATCTAGCGGGAATAAGTATGTTCTGCAGGTAGAGCATCCCTGGGGTGATATGCAGCACCCTCGGCCCTCTGCCCCGTCTGAACTCCTCGCTTTCGTCCCCACTGGGGCGGGGTATGTGTGTAATTGTCGCCTCCCTCATTCCCCCACGTGCTTCGCATGTTAATTGCTGGGAACAAAATACGGTCTTGGTCTGTGGGTGCCTGTTTGAAGAGAAGGCGGGCTTTCGAAACGCAGAGGGTGGGGAGGCTCCAATATGCCAGGGAACGGTAATATTTCGATATTTCTCCCTGTAAAACGGCCCCCAGTTATTTACTGAATTTGTACCAGTGCTGCCTGGAAAGACCCTTTTCTAGGAAGCACTTGGTCGCTGGTCACATGAGGCTTTTACCTTCCCGCGATTCTCCCTTCGTCTTTTAATAAAAGTAGTGAAACCGAAAGGTTTGATGTTACGGAATTGCAGTTGTTACGTGCGGAAATGGCCATGAAGAGTTCTTCTAATCGCGGTAGGCTGTCAGGAGGAAGACACACTCCCGAGAAGTTGGAGGTTACGTTTGGTTGGATTAACTGCTCTTTTTTTTTTTTTTTTTTTTTTTTATTAGTTCATTAGCCGAGCTTCCTCCAAGTTGGTGTGATTCGATAATAAATTTTCCGGATCTCCTTCTAGGAATTTTTCGTTGTCTGATATCTCAAAAGACTGAGAACGTGTAGAAGAATAACTCAGCTGTGTCTCAGAGGACGTTTCTTCTGCACTTTCAGGAGAAAATTTCTTCTTCTCCGACAAAAAAAATATAGGAAGGTGAATTTTATTTTTAAGTGAGAAAAGGCTGTGGGCGCACGGCCATCAAATATTTAATTTTAAAAGCGCGGTGGAGGCTATATGCGGTTACAAAAGCACTCGTGACGTGCCTGCCTCTCGCGTGTTTTAGCTGTTGTACTGCTGGTACCGATGTGTCCCAGCGATGCACACAGAGGCAAACACGCAGAAACTCGGTTTCATCTTCCAGGCAGTAAAACCCGAGTATAAATTAGTCCTCCGCTCACCAAGATAACAATTTCGAGGTGCTCTTTTGAGCCCAAGGACCGAGCAGATTATCTGAGCGCCGGTCTTGCTCGGGGCAGTGGAAAAATAAGGATCAAAAGCAAGGACAGAACCACTACGGGCTGAGGAAGTTCTAGGGGAGGAGACGCGGCGGCGACCTTTGTCCGTATGTCCTTCTGGTTAGGATGTTGTCTTTCTGTCCCAGTAACACCCGAAACGGCTGAGGACTATTCTGACACTCATCCTTGCCCTAGATACCATGTCGCCGTCCGCGTCTCACTCCCCTGCTGTCGGTATCGCATCTCCCCACTGCACCGCGCCCTGCAGACGGACAGAAGACAGACGGACGGCGCTACTGGTGCCGGTTCCCACGCTGTCGGAGCACCCACCCCCCGAGCCGGGACCGCAGCACCCTCATTAAAACGTCGCCGTTTTGATGCTTGTTGACAAAAAGTTTCATAGCTCTCCCAGCGCAAACCCCCGGCCTCGGTATCAGGGGAGGGATTCTGGGGCCATCTCCCCGGCGCGTCGAGCAGGACGAGCACGTAGAGCCCCTTGCCCTGCCAGCCCACTCCCTCTCCTGTCTTCTCCACCTGTTCGGTAGCCACAAGGGATTCAAGAAACGGAGCTAAGGATGCGCGGCGGACACCAGACCGCCATTCAGCCGCCACGCTGCGAGACCTGGAGAGGGCTGACCGGGGAGAGCATTTGTATAGCGGGCCCTGTTTGTGCAGGGCAGTCACGCAATCTCCCCCTACCCTTACAGGACTTCAGTTTCCGCCTCTTTCACATTCCCGAAAGGACGCTGGGAGGGAGAATACAGGCCTGTACCTTGTCCTCTCGCACAGGCTATGACCTATACCCTCTCCAGTACAGACCGTCGCACCTCACACAATCCCGGGAATGTGCCTCATCACCTCGTTCCCACCCCACTGATTTTGATTTCATCCCGAGGGGCATTTGCCAGGCCTGTCCCCGCTCCCTAATCCCCGTGCCTGTGCAGCGCGATGCTCAGGGTGCAGGCAGCGCCGTGCGGGTACTCCACGAACACCCGCGAATGTGCGCGTTTAACGAGCCCATGGGCAAACCCACATCAGCTGATCAGGTTTGAAATCCAATAGCTTCCTCTCAAGTGAATAAGACTGGTCACTGACAGTAAGAAAGTAGGGTGTTAAGGATAAAAGAGAGCGGCGGAGGATTCCCCTCTCCCTAAAGAACGCCTTCCTGGCTAGTCACCCTCTTTCGACGCGGCCCGGACCCCAAATTATAACCTCCCTCGTTTTTACAAGAGGCCGAAAGATGAAGGTCGGAGAGAGGACGGCGCACAGGGTGAAATCCCTGCCTCACCCTCAACGCCGGACACGCTTCTCCATCCTCGGGGTGGAACGGCACGGCCGGACTGCACGAAGCTTCCCCCATGTCCCTTCCCGGAGACACCCCTGTTCCGTACTCACCCCGTTCCCTCCTATCCGCGCTCCGCAGACGCCCGCTGGGCGCCGTCACTCGTAGGGAGCCCGACAGAGGCTTCTCCAGCCCCACTCGGACGGGCGGGAAGAAGAGAAGAGGTGGCGGAGGGGAGGGGTACGAGGTTGATGGTGGAGAGAGGGGGGTGGCCACGAATGCTACCCCACATCGGACGTCGACGTGGCTCCCTCCTCGCTATTCGTCCGGTATTTCCCACTCACTTACTCCCCCGCTCCCGCCCCAAACCAGACAGCCGTGGGGGACAAAGACACGTCTTTCGGCGAGGGGGTCCTCCATTCTTCAGGATCCCGGCCGGACAGGGTGAGGGGTCGGGGATCAGCCTGTGGGGCCCAGCGGTGCTCGAGTTTGGGGCAGCTCGCGTCCCACGCCGAGAGCGGGGCTGTCGGGTCTCGGGTGCGTTGCCAGCTGTAGTGGGCAAGTCCCTCCACGCACCAGGCATCGTTCCCCCGGCCTCCTCTGGTTATCATAATTATTCCTACTGCTGCTGCCGATTAATCTAAGAGGCCTCTGCAAACGGAGGTTGGCGGTGGGGGCGAAGGGGGCAGAGGGCACGGAGGGAAGAGGCTTCTCGGGGAAGGTGGGGTCTGCCGGCGGGCAGGACCCCAGGGGGGCAGTGGGCTCAGACAGAAGATGTCTGCGCATCGCTGCTGGAGCGCTGGCGGTAGCCGGGTGTCGGTGAGTGGCATCTATCCCGTTACCAGGGCACCACATCTGTATCCGACCGGCTGGGGTCGGGTGGTCTCGCCTCAGACCCCCCTGAAACTTCCACTGCTACAGATATACCGACTACCCCACTCATTCCTTGGCCGGACCTTTTTCTGGAAATTTTCTCCCAATGGTTTGTCGAAAACTTCTGGCATCGGTACCCGGCAGGTACAATCCCACGGTTGTGACTGCGACATCCGTCACGACTTGCACACGATTTGCATGCCTGAGATGGCATCATTCTAAACCTTCTTCCCGCTGTAGCGCAAATGAGGGTAAAGTGTGATTTGCCGTATAGTATCAACCAGGCTGTAGTTTCTATGTGGTTATGCAAGTTTCGTGTTTAAACAGAGTGAAAACGAGCCAATAATAATATTTGTCAACGTGTTTCACGATGTTTATACTTTTTATGTACTATATACCAAAAACCAAAAAACATAATGAGAGGTTGTGCTAATAATACCGAATTAAACTAATAAGAATTACAGTATGCTTAAAACCAGATTGCACTAAAATGAAAATAAATATTTGATTCTTTGGCATAAGCAGAAAAAGAAAAGACATTTTAAGCATCCTATACTGTGTTCACATCACAAATTTTCTTTAGTTTCTAACCATTCTGGTTTTATATAAAATGATTAATATAATAAATAACAATAGGTAAGCCAGACCATGTTGTGAATTATTATTTAAATTATTTTTAAAAAATCCTTCGATTAATGTTCATTCCAATAACTGCAGAAATAGTCTCCTTTTTATTTATTTATTCTCAAAACAGAAACTAAAATGTATTAGAGCTGACTTCACAGTAAGAAGAGTTGGTATCAGAATAACTGTCTGCATATCCTTGCTGTAATGTGCCACCACCTGAAGCAGACAAAAATAAACAAGGAAGTTCCTGAATTTGCAATTTTTTTCCTTACCCTGGTTATAACTGCTGCTACTGTACTCACTTTCTCGTATGGATCATCCATATTCGGATGCTACATCCAGACACACTCACACTCAGGTTTATTCTTCTTCACTAGTTCCTAGATATATTGACAACGTCAGAGCCTTTTTTTTTTTTTTCTTTTTTTTAATTAGGCTTTCTTAAAAATTTCTTTTAACTTCAGAAAACAGTTAAGCTCTTTCTGGGCAGGTCAGCTCCAGTGATGATAGGCGTCTGCTGCTGTGAATCTCTAAGAATTCAGGCGGGATAAAAAGTGAATTATTAGACATGAGATCATCATCAAATTGGTTTTAAAGCCATTGAAATCCGTGTAATTGATTTTTAACAGGGGGTGATTTGGTTCAGTTTTTTAAGTTACGAAGGTGTGTGGCTGCTTGTTTTAAAATGCAGCTCTCAAATTCATCCCTTGTTAAACTTAGATATAAATATATGGCAGGTAAACGCAAGCTATATCCAGATTTTTCAAAGGAATTTAAGAGGGGTGGAGGAATCTGATTAATTTAAAATTGTTTACTCCCGAATTTATTACTGTTCCAGCTGTGCACCTGTACGGAATGTAATTATCAGATGAAAAAGTCTTGCCAAGAGCCTGAAGCCATACAATAGGGGATGAAACACTTAAAATCTTGCTTAATTATTCTGGCCAAGTGAAACGCTTGATTATATTTAGGTCTTTCCTCTAATGATTTTCTCTCTCCAAAACTCTCACCGTGAATAATACACCTGCATTGCTGAGCAAAACAGTAGGCCACTCTTAAAACTGCCCGTCCAGACAGTGAGAGACGGGATCGGGATGCTCGGTCGGTCCATGGCACTCCCTGAAGAGAATCTGACTTTAAACAGGACACACTTCATCCTCCTCTTCACCAGGCAAAATCGCTTCAAGCACATCGCACGTGTTCAATGTATTGTTTTGTTTTAGTTATTTGAACAACTTAAGGTAGACTTCAATCCTGCTGCTGCTGTTCAGTCAAAACTTCCGTTAGGGGAGGGGACATTTTTTCTGTCGAAGAACTGAGGATGGTCTCAAAAACGAGGATAGAAACTTTGCTGCATTCTCTGGAAATGGAGTTTTTTTTTGTTTTTTTGTTTTTTTTAATAAGGTCCGAGTGGCGTATTATTATAAAAGTGTGTCCAGGTAATAAACGAGAACTTCTGAGAACTTCTGAACATGCTCTGGCTGGGCAGGTTTGAGTCGAAGTCTTTAAAATTGGGTAACATCTCACTACCAAACCATCCTACCATCCTATGATTCCATGATTCTGAGATTCTGTGATTCTAAGATTGGAGAATTCGGAGCCACACGGCTGCAGGTACACGGTGATATCTCCGTGGTTTCTGTGTGGGTAAGGAAGGGGAGCTGTGAGCCTGCCCTACCTCAAGAACGAGGTGAGGGTTTCCCTGCTGAGAAGGTACCAACCGGCTCATCCCAACCTGGTATGTGAGGATGGGAGGAGAATCAGGCGGTTCTTCCCTGAGTTGCCGACCCATTTCAGCTGGGATCGTTATTTCCATCGGAGAATAACGAAAAGTTACATGAATTGCGTCAGTTACTTTCTTAATGTGTGTGTGTACATTTTCCAGGCACGTTTAAAGGGGATAATTTTCCTTAAGAAGTGTAGGAATAACAGGATAAATCTTAAAAAAAGATCACTATTTTCTCTCCTCTCCCTCTCCAGTCCCGTTTGCTTCCCTCCTCTCCCGTCCCCTCCCTTTTCTATTTCTTCTTTCTCTCTCTTTTTTTTTTTTTTTTTTTTTTTCGTTTCCTAAATGAACAACTAGACCCGATAAAGACCGAGGAGGCTAAGGAGTGGTTCAGCCTACAGTGATCGTGGATCGGCGGCCGGGGGCCCACCAGGAGGTGGGAATCAACACTGTCTAGTAGCAAACTTGTAATCCCCACTACGGCAGGGAGCAGGTAGGTGTCCCTGTGGTGCTGCAAACACTCCCGTAACCTGCGGTGCTCTGAGCTCTGCGGCTCTGCTGTTAGGGACAGATATTGGTCAGAAGGGAGAACTTGGTCACCAAACGCAAAGAAGCGTTGAGGAAGGTTCCCAGCCGTAGTCCCTGCCAGGTGAGGAAGCCCTCTCGTTCTGCACAGACAGCTTCCCTCCAGGCACCAGCAGCACATGGCCTCTTTCCTCCTACTTCCGGAAAAAACAAGGGGTTCCTCACCGGCAGGTTGCCCAAAACTGGAACGTGAAGGAGAGCAGGATGTAGGTACATATCTCCAGATCAGGGAAAACTCTCTTTGGTGTGGTTTGGCAGGAGGCAGCGTCATCCAGAGAAGACACGCGGACAGGATGATGGAGACTCCCCCGCTTCCTCGCCTCCGCTGGGACTCCCTGCCAGCCTCGCCACCGCCAGCGAACTTCACAGGAGTAAAACCTCCAGCATTCGGGAAAACAACAACTACAAAAACCACTTTTCCACGCCCCCACCCCTTCCGGAAGCGTTAATACCGTTTTTTCATCCCGACATAAGGGTTTCTGCCTATTTTTCAAGCTGCTCTGAACAGATCAATGCCCGCTCCTCTCTCCCTCCGGAGAGATAAATATAATTTCAAAAATCCCCAACCCTCAAATAGTATATTACCTTACACCTGTTATTCTTACCATGATAAATAAGATTATTAATAATCCTCATTAGCATTATTATTAAGAGAAAGCACGAAGAAACCAACCTGCGGAGCGGTGCCCTCTCCCCAGAATGGACGGACAGACGGTAGGACGGACAGACAGGGAGGAAGGGTCAGAGTTGGTGTGACCCTTAGGTGCCCCCTTCCCCATTTCGGTGGGAGCCACTGCTCAGCGGCGGTCGGTACGTGGGATGGTGCCGAGCCCAGAGAGGCCGAGAGCGGCGGGAACGACGCGGGGGGATCGAAGAGGTACGGGGGAAACCTAGGAGAAACGGATGGGCCGAGGAGGAACTGGAGGACCCAGGAGGGACGCAGGGATAGGTGAGGGAAGGGGGGATCGAGGAGGGATAGAGGGGTTCGAGGAGGGACAGAGGGGGTGATCGAGGAAGGACGGAGGGGATGTGATGAGGCGCTGCCGCCCCCAGGCGGCGCCGCACGGAAGCGCCTCGCTCCTCACACGCGGCTCATCCTCCCGCATCCTCCCGCTCGCTCGGACATCCCGCACCACCTTCCCGCTGCCCTGGGAACCAAGAAAAAGGTAAACATCCGAACAGGCAGGAAAAATAGTGACAGTTAAGACAAGGTGAGCGAAGGCGAGGTGGGAGAGAGAGAAAAAAAGAAAAGAATCAAAATAAGGCTGAAAAAATAAAGGACACTTCCTGCTTTTGAAGGCAAAAGCGGTGTGTCCCTCCGGAGCAGCCAGGGGCCAAAGCGAAAAATAGGGGAAAAAGGAAAAATTTTAGAAAGGGCGAGAGGAGGAGGAAAAGGAAGGAGGGAGAAAATTTGAAGAAAATGCGGTGGAACAAGGCCAAGGAGGTGGGTCACATTGAACATGGGTGTGGAGGTAGGTGGGTGGCTGAAAAACATGTCCATGACATGGACAGGAAAAATCACCTGCAGTGCGGAAAAGAACATTTGTGTCTTTTTTTTTGGTGTGTGTTTTTTGTTGTTGTTTTTGCATTTTGTTTTTGTTTTTCATACATGTTTGCTGGGGGTTGTGTGGTTTTTATTGGGTTTGTTTGATTTGGTGGTTTCATTGTTTTGTTTTATTTATCTATTTATTTATATACTAAAATTTTATTTTTATAATTTTATTTTATCCTCTGTAAGGGTCAAGCAGCAGTTCTGCCAGCTGGGACAGGTGCTCCCTGGTCTTCCCTATTCTGCCCCACACATCCCCATAGAGGTTCTACTGCCCAGAGAAAGAGAAGAGAGTTTGGTCTCCATAGGTGAAAGTTTTCTTCAGGAAGCACAGCTTGAGGAGTAAGTTCCCACCAGCCATCCCTCTTCTCATTGGTCACCAAATCTCAACAGAAAGCCCGAGAATAACTAACCCTTGAAGAGAAATGCATGTTTATTAGTGGACATTAGCTTTACTGAGCCTAACAGACCCCTCTCAGTGTCAGAGTTTTGCTGCTACTGAGAGTAAAACCAGCAAGTTTGGGACATTGGCAGAAAACAGCTATTTCAGTGCCAGCTGACCCATTCAAAGCTGTTTTCATTGTGACTGTGGTGAAGAATCAGAGTCTTGTTTCTGCTGCCAGGCTCTGCTTCCCACAAAGTCCTTCTTCTGCTTTGCTTGTGATTACTTATCCCAAACACGGGGAAAAATAATTTTTCTTTCTAAAATATCATGGAACTTTGTTTTGTTTTGTATGAATTTTCAGACAAACCTATACACACAAAAAATGTTTTATCTGGTATTCAGTAACTGACATGCAGAAGGCAAGTGCAATGAAAATAAAGCTCTAAATGCTTGAAAATCAAATGATCTTTCATTGGCCTAAAGATGGTTGCAATAAAGATTATTTTCTGGGCTAGCTTTTAGTTCACAGAGATGCATACAAAAGTCTCCTTATGTGATGACTTCATATTGGACAGTTGTTAAATATAATGGTTAGATGCTCAGTTACTTCTCCTCAACACTGCCTAAATGCCCATCATACAATTAATAAAACAAAATTAAAAATCTGTTCTCTGTTGGACAATTTTGAGAGAGCAAGATAGAAACAAATAGAAATAACACACACTTTTTTCCCTGTTGTGTCCAGAGCAGTAGACATAAGTGTTAGGTGCTAGATACCAGAACTTTTTATTAAGTCTTGGAGCTGTCTACTCCCTCCTCCATTCTTAGATGCAGTAACAACACCACTGTTATTTTTGCAATGGATTTAATCACTAATCAAATAAATGAGTTTATTACAGGGGAACAAATACGAAATATCAAAGTTAACTTCATATTTCCTTTTCTTTCCTTTCACTTTATTACATGTTTTGGACTAAACTGCTTTTTAAAATGTTGAGCAATACTGAGGTCATGTATTTTTAAAATTAAAATGTAGACCCAAAATGTATTCAGGTTTGCTGACCCATACAGATGTAATGCTATGATTCTTATGGCCTATTGTCACCCTGAGAGCTTTACTTTCTGACTCAGAGCTGATCTTAGTAGATCCCTGCTTCTCTTACTGCAGGGAAGCCTCTTGACTTGGGGCATAAGCAATAACAAGACTTCCACTAAGTTTCCCAAAAGCAAGCAAGGAGTTTCAGTCCCAGAAGTACTGCCCACAACACTGGCCTAGCATTGAGAAGTACAGGCAGACTGTAACTATAACGATTTCAAAGTTAATACTTTCACTTTGCAAACATTTACAAGATTTAAAAATTTAATAAGCACACATAAAAATTCAGATAAGGCATTTTGTGATTTTGTGAAGTAGATGAGAGCAGCAGTTTATCTCTGAGGTTGATCCCCAATGGGAAACAAGGAGTCTATCAAAAAGACTCATAACATCATATTTCAGCTGTGAAGAAATGAATGGTTTTGTTAATGGAATTATCTTCAGAAAAAGAAAGAAGTATTTTAAACACAATTAAAATTAAATTGTCTTTTTAACTTAAAATTAATTTTTAAATTAAATTTACTTTTTTACTGATGCTTGCTACAGTTCAGATTGACAAATATTTGGTAGGCCAGAAACCAGCAATTATTCACTCTCTGGAGTGTAAGCTGAGTATTCCTTTAAATGTTACTTTTTTGGCTGCAAATAATATCTATCCAGTAGAGATTAAAAGAAATAAGCACCTATCCTTCGGGAAAATACCACTTTTTCCTTTTAAAAAACCATTTGTAACAACAAACAGAATCTTCCAATTTACTGAAAGTGACCACTTGTCTCCCTCATTTGCCACCAAAAACAAATCAGCTTATAAAACTAGAGGAAGAGAATGTGATTAAGTAAACACTGGAAAATAAAATATAAAACTATACTTGCAGTTTTTGCTCACAAGTGGGAAAGACCAGATAGTCAAATAGTTATGATATTAGTAGCAATTTTTCCCTAAAGGAGTAATTAAAACATTACAGTATTGGCAGCACTACTGGAAGACAGTGCTGACTTAAACAGATTGTTTTGTTACTTATTTAGTAATGGGAAGAGTGAAGAAAAATTACCCTTTGTACAGACAGGCATTTTTTACCCCATCATATGCTTTTACTGCTACACGTATTGCCCTTATAGGCTGATCTCACTATTTTAAAATGAGACTGGGATAAAATACTGAGCTGTTCAGGCATCCCTTAATTAAGAACTGAAGAGTCCTTAATTTCTATTTTGAATGGTTTTGTTCTTGGCAACAGGACAGTAGTCTCCCTTCACTGATGAAATTCAGTATTGTTACACAATATGCCAGTGTGAGATTTGGAGGGACTGAATGGCAGGATCTGGATTGTCCCTGACATTTTTGGGGTTTCCAGCAATGATGGCAACTACAAGGATGTCTGCTGGTGGCACAGACTGAGTGAGCTGTGGACATTGATTCCCTTCAGCAACAGAAGTCAGTGATTCAGCAAAGTACGTACCACACAGTTTTCTCTAATAACTCACAATTACTGATCTGTTCATCACAAGCAACTACTCATCATGTAAGATCTTGGTTTGTTTGCAACCCCCTCCGTTGTGCTGTCAAAAGAGGGATGTGGCATATGACAATCCTTTTTTCCTCCCAATGTCCTTTTACATTTTCCATTATTTTCTGATGCTACTGCTGGTTGGGTTTTCAGGTCAAGATTAACTGTTGATATTTCCCTATAAAGCTCTCCTTCCCTCAGCCCATTGTGCTGGTGACAAAGGCAAGTTTTCACTACTTCCCACCATACTGTAGCCATTTAACAGCAACAACAACAACCCTCCCTCCTGAATTGTCCAAATGGTGATTCTCACATTTGCTACTGGTAGGTTAATATTTCATGTTTGTTTATCATTCAGCACAGGATTTCTTGTCTGGAAGGCAGAGGTGACTCAGATTTTTTGTCTCAAATAGATCACAAACACGTGTCCTCTGATCCCCCTTCTGCTCTCTTACACAAAATACTGTGTTTCTTTGGTAAACTGCTTACAGCCTCCCTTTTCACCTACAGCCATCACAACTAATTAAGCCAACATTCATCTTGTCTGCTCTGATGGATCTACCTTCAGTTACTGATAGGTATCTCCTTAAGAATTACAATCCTTGATCTGCCTCTGTCTTAAAGACCATGTCCTGCCTTCTTCCTAAATCCCATTTCTGAGGCTGCTATACCTTGTGACTTCTTCTTTCTTAGAAGGTGTGTATTTAACATTTCTTTCCAGCTACTCCCAACGTGATGAACTCTTAGTACCAAGACAATAATATCATCTTTAGCAACAGAAAGTCTGTTATATCCATAATTCTCACTGCCAGTGTTTGTTTTCTTCCCCCCAGTAAATTGCATGGAAAAGTACTGCTCCCTATTAGTTGCATATATGAGAAAAATGGCAATTTTCTTCAGTGATATGTCTGTAACATGATGAAATTCACTGAATTTTGTGGATTAGAGTAATAGAAATAGCACTGAGTAAGGATTTTTTTTTCTCATTCTTTAATATCTAAAGTAGTAAATTTAGTTTCCTGTGAAAATTAAGATAAACAGTAGGATCTTGGCTTTGGATAATGAGAACAAAGAGGGGCAGAGAAGATAAGTCCCACTTCATATGATAACACTCTGCATAACCTTGTTTCTCTGCTATAAAGAAGCATGGAAAGCATATACACTAAGTGTAAAAATTGCCACTTTTTGGTAAGGTCACTGAAGGCTCTCTGTAGTAATTTACCTGTTTGAAGAACATGTCAGATTAAAAACTAAATGTCATGCCTTGAATTTCCCTGATGCCATTGTTTCCTCAAGGAAAATATATTTGCAGAAGGTAAGTTGGGTGATGCACCTGTACTTTTTTCAGCATCCTCCAGCTGATGGAAAACAGATTCAGCATCATGACTATCACCTTTTGAGTGTTAGGCAACTCAAAGAGCCATCTGCTTGTCTTGTCACCAGAAGCTCACTTAAAATTAGAGTTCCAATTCTCTGTCCTTTGAGTGAATTATTGCTGAATGATGCAGTTTCACCTCTTAGATATAACTATAGTAATAGCTATAAAGTCTCCTAGTTTTTTTGCTTAACAACATATCCAGACTGCAATTTGAAGGAGAGAGTCAAAATGTAGCCAAAATTGGTACATGCTGTATCTAATTGAAGCTACTCAGGACCATTTTGCAGCAATATTTTTAGTTGGTGTGGATTACAAATAATTTTTTTTCTCAAAATATGTATATTATTGCCAGTAACAACCCTTTTTCTACTCTACAAAGGTACCAAGAACAGTCCTGAATCACTCATGATAAAGTTCTGTCTTTATGGGTAGTCCTAATTTTTTTATAACATCATGTTATACAGGACAAACAAAATAATGAATTTATCATCAGAAAAAGCATAGTGAATAGACCAATGTACGATTAAATAAGAAGAAACTGCAGGTTGCAGCACAACTAGTGTCAAGTAACAGTTTTGTGAAATATTATAAGACAACTGGGTTGACTGATAAAAGTAATTGCAGGTCTGCACAGTACAGTATGACTTATTAATGCACTTAGGAACTGGCCAACCAGTAGACCTCAAGAATTGGTGTAAAAAACTCCCAAATAAGTGTTTTCATGACAGGATACTTATTGATCAATTGATGGCTCTGTTCTTTTCCATATTTTATTAACTATTTGAAACTAAACAAAAAAATCCCTACAACTGGCAGCTGCAGATGTATAATATTTGGACAAGAGAGAAATAAGGCGAGTTATATGGGAGTCTTAGAGTGTATTCCAGTTCTGACTTAGGTCAGTAATTTTGTAGTACATGCAAGTCAAATGCAAGGTTGTGCATTATGTGTCAGAGATTGCAGCCACCAGCAGAGTGGTGCTGTTTTTGAAAACCAATAGCCTTTTTGAGCATCTACAGGCAATTAAACAGTAAGTTTTGTCTTGAGATTGCTGAAGAAACTACTAATTTGTTCTCAAATGGTGACAACAAACTAATGTGTGCAGAAATATTGTTTTGCATTTTTGTACAACTTGGGAACAGTGTGTCAAAACCAGGATATTCCCTCATGTTCACACATTCTGAGATCCACCTTTAAAACCAGAAAGTTGGAAAGTGCCCTAAAAACTATTTGAATGCTGGGGAAAATGAAAGCCTAAGTCAGGTACATAAATGTATATTAAAAAAAAAAGTGTTGCTTGCATGACTTAAACAGCTTTAAGGGGTGAAATATACTGAAGGGGTCTTCCTTGAAGGAGGGAAAAATGCAAATGAAAAGATTTGCCAGGAGTATTTGCATTTGTCAAAAGCAGGCTCAAATATTCAGTGGACAAAGGATGCCACCAGTATAAATGAAGGCAAGTGCTAAGCTTGCTATCCTGCCTCAAAGATGTATTTTGGCACATCAGTAAGTGCAGTGCAGGTTCATGTGAAAATCTACATCCTAGAAGACACAAAAAGTCAGCTGAGATGACCTCAGGTTCGATCTGGTTTTCTAACCTGAGGGAATCACTTAAACCACCTAAGTTTAAACAATTTAGGAGGTTATTCCCTGTAGATACTCAATAGTCACTGGAGGGAGACAGAGTCCTCTGTGAGAGCATTTAGTGACTGTTTTCAAAAGGAGGGGTTTTTTTAACAGCTGTACAGGGTGTCCAGAAAGAGAACTTTTTCCTTATGTTGATAATAAGGCAGGGATGACATAGTGCTGATGTATGTACATTGCTCCTTGGCAGCTGGAGGTACCTGAAAAGTACTTATGCAGGCAGTGAGGGGAACAGGACACCCCAAAAGTGTTGTCTCAAGTGTCCCAGGAAACAGGGTCTCTGGGAGAAGGTGCAGTGTCTGCAAAGAAGAAAAGACAGTTAATTGAAAGATTAAACTCTGCTCTGAAACAGATGTCAACATGAATGGCATGCCTGGTTTTTTGGATGCCAGCTCCACAACATAAATTTCTGGGACAGGAGTGTCAGACTGTGAGGCTCTGTTTCATCTGTCTCTTGTTTGGGCGATGTTGTTTGTGGTGGTGTTCTGCGGCAGGCAATGGGAGCCAAAGGTGGGGACAAAAACTTAGCACAGCAAGAATTGAGCTTTTCTTCATGCAAAACCAAGATGTAAAACTGTGTTCCTGAAAATGCAAAAATTCCAGCTGCCAAACCACATGCTCCTCTATACAGCAAGGAAAATCAAAACACACATACATTCACTCACAAAAATTGCTGTGTTCCAGTATACAGGCAGTCCATAGTTTGGGATTGAGCCCTCATAGTATCTTGGGTGGCCTGATGACCCCTCCAGGGTCAACAACAGGACCCTGTGGAAGTACTGTCTACTACACCTGGTAAGCCACATGGCAAATAAGTGACCTGGCAACACCAGCTCCTGTCTTAATCTACCTGAGTCCCACAGCTCAGGTCTAGGCTCAACAGTGGCCCTCAAGGTGGTAATGAAAACGCTAAAAGATGGTGACAGCGGAAAAAAGTCACCTATTTCAATTTTCACTAGACCTTCTCCCTCAAGATCTCTCTTCAATATATGCATTTTGAAATTGGACATATGTGAAAACAGGGATTAACAGGGAGATTCTGAAAGAAATCAGGGATAAAAAGAGAGCTTACAGACTATGGAAAATAGGACTAGCTACTCAGGATGAGTTTAGGAATATAACTAGGTCATGCAGAAAGAAAATTAGAGAGACAAAAGCTCAGTTTGAAGTCAGTTTGGCTACTTCTGTCAGGGATAACAAAAATCGCTTCTATAAATACATTAATAACAAAAGGAGGGGCAAGGAAAACCTCCATCCCCTGTTGGACCTGGGAAGGAACATAGTTAACAGGAATGAGGAGAAGGCTGAGGTACTTAACACCTACTTTGCCTCAGTATTCACCAGTGGAACAGGTGGCCCTTGGGACAACTGTCCTCTGGAGCTGGTAGACAGGGAGAGGAAGCTGAACAGCCTCCCTGTGTTCCAGGAGGAAATAGTCAGTGACTTATTGAGCCACCTGGATCCACACAAGTCCATGGGACCAGATGGGATCCATCCTAGGGTGATGAGGGAGCTGCCAGAAGAGCTTGCCAAGCCGCTCTCCATCATTTATCGACAGTCCTGGCTCTCTGAGGAGGTCCCAGAGGATTGGAAGTTGGTGAATGTCACACCCATCCACAAAAAGGGCTGCAAGGAGGACCCGGGAAACTCCAGGCCTGTCAGCCTGACCTCAGTGCCTGGCAAGGTTATGGAG
>JAYRBT010000093.1:424241-456653 GCA_036023395.1 Myiotriccus ornatus
TCCCTGGAATTCCTGTGAAAGCAAAGCTGTGCTAAACAACAGTTTTAGCTCTTGACTGGTTATGCATGCTGAATGCTTCATTTGTATTGTATTCATTTCCAACACTGTAAAATCAATACACATAGTGTGAAAAAAAGGGTTTGCAGGGAAAATTAGGATGGTTATATTATGTGATGTCTAGACACAAGAAGTGCCATATGGGATCAGATCAAAATTCCATTTATCTCATTATCTTCTCTCTGACAAGGGTCTGTAGGGGATTTGAAGGGCGGAGAATGTTAAAAAAAAGGCATATGTGAATTGTTCCTTACAATACCTCTCATTTTTCAAAAATAAGCTGTGGAAAATCCTCCTTTACTGTAAGTGTATTGTTCATGCTTAACAAGACAAATGGAGCTATGCCCTTTTAACTTATCTAACCCCTTATGAACTTACCCGGGCTGTTTGCTTTCACAATGATTTATAGCCACAAGTCCCATTACTTAATTACACATAATGTGGGCATCATATGCCCTTGTGAACCTGCTGTCTGATGGTTTCTTTGTACATCCTATGCTTCTACTGTTTTTGAGAGAGGGCAGACAGTATTTTCCTGCAGATCTGCTGTCTCCATGCCACTCACATAAGGATATACTCTTGTTCATTTATTTTCCAAGCTGAAAACTCATATTTTATGTAATTTTTCCTTTTAAGCAAATTTGTCCCCAGCTCATCTTGTTCTGTATTCTTTTTGAGGTGGAGTAATATGTACTAAATCAAGGTTTCCCACTGAAAAAATGCAACTGCAAAGAATGTCATAATGGTATTTTCCAGCTCTCAGTTCCTTAAAAAAAAAAAAAAAGCTAACATAGTGTAAAAAGTTGCAAAAAAAGTGACTAGGGCCTCCATCAAGGAGAGATAAATTTAATTTGGATGACTAAGTGCCACATGCATTATATTTTCACAAGCTTATCTGTGAAGGTGCAGAGAACTGCTCTGATGCAACAGCTGATCTACAGTCTCCTCCAAGTCTGTGTCTTAAACTTTGCTGGGTTAAAGTTCAGTGCCCACAGTCTGAAAGCACCACTGTAAATCAGTCTGCTTTTCCTTGGACACTAACTATGAACTGAACACACGTATTCCAGGAACCTCTTTTCAAGCTTTCCCAGATTAACTAATATGTGATACAGGAAATTATAATTAAAGAAAGTGATGGCTTTCCTGATAAATAAGTGTCAGAGGAAACATAAAAGTTGTATTTCAAGCACCATTCTTTTGACATATATTCAGGTATTTAGGCATAGAAAGGCAGAAATGTATATGTTTTTTTAAAGAAAAATTAAATTCCTTCATCATGATTTTCTCAGTGGTTCAAAATGAAACCTGGCAAATGAATCAGTTGCATTTCTACTGGCCACTGCTGTACCTTGGCTTGTCAGCTCTGTAGCCAGATTCCAGATGATTTTTCCTTGTCTCCTCCTTAGGAGTTTTACTGATACTTTTTGGGATACACTTTTGTACATACTTGTCACGGGATGCTGTGTTTTCACTGTAAGTCTGCACAACCTATCCTGAGTAACCCTCCTAAATACAGAAAATAATCAGCTATACAATGTGCTGTCATAACAAAATTGTGGTTTATACCAATTATGTTTATCATGCAAACATACTACCTTTAAGTTTTGTCACCTTTAAGTTTTTCCTGCACAGTTAAATCTTCTATTCCATCACTTCTTGTCTTCAGAGAACTGAAACCTGCATAGCTAACAGCGATCAAATACTGCCCTCCAGAAGGAGGCAATATATTCTGTAGTCTAAATGAACTTATAGACCATCGTCCAGATAGACAGATACTTAAAACTGAAAATTCTGAATGAACCACAGACAGAAGCACAAAGACAGACAAGAGTAGAAAGGATAATTACAACAGCACACTTTGCAGCCTTCAGAAGCAATGTATTAATTTCAAATTCAACAAAGCTAACATGAGTACCCTCATGTTAGCTTTCAGTACCTCTCGCAATCAAGCTGATGTAGAATGGAACTAAAGCATGCTACAAAATCTTCTGGAAGAGGAGGAAGAAATACCTTAAACAGTGCAAATATTACTGCTAACCAAAATACCTGCTAAAAACAGAGTTATCTTGAATGTGTTTACAGGGACTGCAGAGAAAGCACTACAGATTTACGTCTTGCAGGTGCTCTGAATACTTAATATAAAGCACCAAGTGCAGTACATGAATACAAAATAAATGTAGCCCTATGGCGTAGCAGTCTGAGCTTCCAAAAATCAGGAACTCCAGAAAACTGGACTTCTATATATCAGTTTAGATGGACTGGATAAAACCTTGCTGCATCGGTAAATTCCATTTAAAAATAGAATTAATGAGGAATAGTCAATAGAGACAGAAACATCTTTTTGCTGCTTATAGACTTAATGATCTGATCGTTCTAAAATCATTTCTCCTTGCTTCTCCTTGGATTCTCTCATCCCAAGTATTTTGCGTCTGGAAATGTAGGTTTTGTGTTTGAGAAAGGGTTAGGTAGGAATAAGCCACATTGCTAAGTCTGTGCTCTCCTTTGTGGGGCACATGCAGCAACTGTCTCAGCGTACTTTCTCAGTTCTACAAAGATGCTATGTTGATTTTTGCTAAAGAAAACAAACACCTCAACTTTTTTTGGGAAAGCAAACACTATAAATAGTGAAGGTGTATAGCTTATTTATCTCTGAGTGTACACTTCACAACTGGTTTTTAGGATGACATATGTGAGCCTAAAGTGAAATAGTGTATTTAAAAAACTGGTGACCTCCTCCTTTCCGTGGTAACACAATTTTAAGAATTTGTTATAAATACCATTCACAGAGTTTAAAGCAAAGTAACAGTATGTTTACGGTTATTTTTTTCCAGAGTAATAAATAACAGAACAAAGTATATAACAGACTCTATTTGCTAAGTAACTCCTTTTCCAGTGCAGGTATAGCATTATCGGTAGTAATCACACAGACAATTGATTGCAGGAGGAAGGACTTGAGGATATGAATTTTCTAAGACTATTACACTTCAACTGCATTTTCGGAAATATTTTGCTTATTCTTGCCGATGATGACAAAAGAGTGATTTACTGGAAAAAAATGTATTATGTAGGAAAACCAGTGACAGACACTTAATCTTAGTTTTAGCAACCAATTACTATGCTGTGTCCAACACTGCAATACTAGAAACATTTCTCGTAAAAGAAATTGTCATGAAACGTAAAGGTAAATAATAGCACTGCTGTTTTCTTTCATAAACATCTTTAGAAACTAGGCCTTGTAATGTTATTTTTGAAATTGCCACATTCACCAACCACCTTAAGTTATTAATAGCTTGTCTGCCTCTGGCATGAAAACACATCTTGTTAAAATAAAGCAATTCTTTTATTCTTAGACTCCAAAACTATAAATATTAGTCAGTAAAAAAAATATTAAAACCCCAAAACCCAGAAAAAAGTCCATAAAAGATAATAGATTAATTCTGACACAGTCCCAATGCAGTTATGTTAGAGAATATAGACAGCATAGAACCAATGATGTATTATTTTAACACAGAACATGCTTTCTTTTTAGGGTTTTTGCATGGTCCTCTCCAAGGGTAGATTCACAGGACATGTATGTACAAGAGGATGGATTCCCTGTCAGTGACTAACAACCAAAAGCCAGGCATTATCTCACCTAGATCCTCTGCTAATCAGACAGAGACAGATTCAGATGACCTCATTCCAAATGACACTGACTCCAGAGCAACAGTGGAGTTTCTCTAAACTGGTGGGGTAATGTGTGCCAGAAAAATGTGCTTAGCTTTCGAAGCAAGCACAAGGAATGGGTAGAGGGACCTCGAGGCAGCTGCTGGCAGTTAAAGTGCTGATTCTTTCATGTGTTACAGTGCGAAACAGTGAAAACTGAACACTATTTAAATTAATAAAAAAATGCACCACAGACACCGTATCACTAAGAAAGCCAGTAACTTTACTGATTTGTCTGCAAAATACAAATTATACCTTATTTCCAGCAGGAGAATCTTTTGAAATTTTCCCATTTTTGTTCACTACAGACAGCTGAATTAAGTCCCTTGAGATACACAGATGTGGTTTAACTTAGTTATAACATCTTGTCATCTAGTGGCGACAAAGTCCAGCTTATGCCGCTGTGAGCCTCTACTTTAATATTTGTTGCAAATGCTTGTATGCTCCCATTTACAAGCTATTTTGTTATCACCATTGTTTTATGGAAGCAAATCCCCATGAAAGAGAAGAAAAAAAGAAAAAAAAAGGATACAACAAACCATCTGAAGCAATCCAAGTGTAATGCCTGCAGTAACCCAGGTCTGACATTAGTTAATCCACAAAAGACTCTGGTACTGCATTTTTTAGTTTTAATTTTTTTTCTTTTTTAAAACGACTTAACTGACGTTTTTTGAATCAAACTGAGGTACGGATCAGTCTGAGGTATGACAAGGGAAGGTAGAAATGCAACACCTGATTACGAAAATAATCAAACATACTTTTGATGCATAAAGTCTGTGGCTCAAAGCTTGGATTGCTCCACATCTTTGGTTAAAATATATTAACAAAAGCCTTTTATTACATCTACAGTCTGAAGCATTCTAACAGATACCAATGTTCCATCAGTCCTTCAAGAGACCTGTAGTGGCAGGAAATTAATGCCATATAACTGACGACATCACAGCAGATGGCACAAACAGGAACAGATGAAGTATGCCATGTTTAGGCAACAGCCTTTATTGAGGTTTCAAGTGGCTTTAAAAAAATTACAAAGCATTTACCTTCCAGACGAAGGAAGAAGGAAAACAAAACAGCTGTTAGACTATAGATAAAAGAGGGTATATAGGATAACACATACAATACAAAAGGGTTGACATCCTTGAAAACAGCCTATGAGTTCTTCTATTCTTATGCTAGCTTTACCTGAAAAAGATCTGAGGACAACAGATAGTTTTTATATTATTCATTAAAAATTGCTAAATTCCTCTTCTGGGAAAAATATAAGCCATTTTTGTTATAAAACACAACTTTGAAATACACTGAAATGACAAAAGCTTTACTGAGAATGGTTCAATGCATACAATATACATGTTGTGCAGATAGGGTATATCATATAATTGTCACCAGCAATTAAACACTAACTGACAACACCTTTTAATAGGGGTTAGCTTAGCTATAACAATACTTGCAGATGTCTAGAATGCCACTTCAGGTGTTTGAACTTACAATTAAGAATGTTGCCTAAAACATCATATAGCATGGGTTAAGGTAAAGTAAATGTTAATACTCTTTCAGGGCTCTGCCCCAAACTCCTTAAATACAAAGGAATCACACAATAAACCCAAATTAGCTTTGCAAATACAATAAATGGTAAGGTACAGATAAAGGAACAAGAAAGGTAGACAGTTATAGTTTACAGAAAGTGACTTCACAATCAAAGTTGTGCTTCTTATCATTAGATCAGTTTGCAAATATGCATTATCCCCCACAATTTTGCCAGCATAAGTTAGTTGCCCTCTGCAGCAGGAACAAGAGGGCCAACTGGCATTTATTTTCACGTGATTCTGTTCTACTCATGTTTATACAAAAATCACTGTCAGAGTTAATATAAATTGCCCAGGCAATACTTCTCACGCTACTTTCTGCTTAGTTACTTGCAGTAATATATTACACTGCATCTTCATTAAATATGGTATCTTTCATTTTTTTCATGCGTTGCTGAGGCAAATCGCAAGGTAAACTATTAATATGGCTATTCTTCATGTATCAATAGACCAAATCCCCTTCCCCACTGACAAGTTTCTACTACAATACCGATAAAGTTGTATTTTTTTCTTGAAATGACAAGGTACATTTGTGATATATTTGCATATTTTTGACACATCAAAGTTTAAAATTCTCAGAAGAGAATATGAGTATTGATTCATCTGAAGGTGAAGAAAGTGGTTTCAAAAACAGGTTATTTTGTGTTTTAAAATTAATTATGGGCCCCATTTGACTTTTTTTTTTCTTTTTGTCCTTTCTCCTTTTTGGTTTTTTTTTTTTTTTTTTTTAATCATGCGTATCTTTGTTTACCCTGCAGTTTGCTCCACGAGATAAGATGGATGCATTAGTAGCACAGTATTCTGCTTAAGGAGTTTCCAGATTATACACTAGCCCCTGCACGGCTGAGAGTGCCTGTAAGGCCGGCTTCTGTAAAGTCATGATAAGTGAAGAGCCTATGTCTTAATGCACACTGTAGTCTGATCATCATTCTCTGCTACAGAGAGGTACACTCTATCACTGAGCAGTGCACAGCAACTGCACATACAGGTGGAAAAAAGAGTGTGGATTTCCCTTAACAAAATATTTTGTGTTGACATTTCACTGTCGCAGCTATATCCTTCATCATAGTGTCAATGTATGTAGGTGAGACCTGGAAGGACTCTTGGAAAAAAGGAGATATATTACAGTTTTACTATGGCACTAACATTTTGCTTAAACACTTTTCCCCTCCAACAGAAATATTAAACTGAAACACTTGAATACACCATTTTTTTTTCCTAATAAACAAGAGGGACAAAGAGGGACTTGAAGAAAATGACACATTCCCTCTGGTCAAGCTATCTTAGTCAAAGGAACAATATGAGGCTGGACAAAATGTGGATGCCATATGCTAAAGCAAGTCCTGCTCTGGTGTAAACACACAGGGAGCGTTGCTCAACAACGTGCCCACTGTGAAATGACGTGACTGAGGAGGTCCGTGAGAACCACGGACCTGATGGCCAACATTGGCTGTGTAAAATCAATCGACTTTGTTTGATCCTTTAATTGATGATCTCTCTAGAAGTTTGATGTCTGTGAGAGAGGGAAGTAATCTTTATACCAGGCACATTTGTGCTGATCACTCCCTTTGCCTCTCTCTGCTGCTTCGGCACATATTCACCTGCACTCATGTAGCTGACAGCCGTTCGAGCTGCACACCCAATTCTGACAGGCAGAATACCAGCTTCATTAATGAGAAAGGGCCAACTTACGCCACTTTGTCATTTAACCCATGGAAAACTACAAGATACGCAGGACGTTAAGTAATAGAAGGGCCCTTAACTTGTTACAATGCACAAAACAGCATGAAAGAACTAATCAGTATATACAATGGATCGCAGTTCACCCAACTGATTGTAAAATGCTGCATTAAAATGATTTAGGTTGTTACACCATGGGTAAAGTCTAACTGTTTACAGATCAGTCTTTCAACAGCTGACTTTGATCTGTAAAAGGTATACCCAGTAAAAGAAAACTGAAAGAAAATAGTTAAATGTGCAACTGCACAAATATAATTCCCCACTATTAAGATAACAAAAACTTTTGCTATTACCATAATTATTATATATATTAGAAAGCTATACACAAGCATGTTAATTTCACAGATTTTTTTAAAAGATTCTTAATATTTTATATAATTAGAAATACACATTTCAAAAACAAAACTTCTGCAAAGAGAAAACAGTTATCTTGGTTAGCAAAGCATGGAGTTCCTCAAGGCTTAGGGTAGTGCTTTCTATACAAAAAGTCCTTTTTTTGTTTGTTTCTTCAGGACTGTTTAAAAGATTAGCAAAGCTATCAAGGAAAAAAGAACACATTTTGGCTTAAGGAAACTACAAAAGCCACAAATGCTTTGCAAACTCTGTCTTACTTCTTAATATGAAAATAAGCAAAATGTAATGTACATATTTTTATACCTTTTTTTTTTATTATTTAATAAGTGATGCAGACCCAGAATTTTTTAAAATTAAATATATCAGCCCTCGAACTCAACATTTTTACAAGTATGGTCCTCTTTAAATGTTTTGATCCTTTTTAAATGAGTGCCATACTCCAAAAATATGCCTGCATCTTTGTGAGCATTTTCGGTATGTTAGGTGACCCAGTCAATTTCTAGCATCAATTCACGGCCACCCAACTGCTGGGTCTGTCAAAACATCTGTACATTTTCTATATGTTGCATAACAGCTGCTTTCTCTCTCAGTAAAGATCTGCCATTTCTGGCAAATGTTCTCCTTTTGTCTATTTACATGTAAATAACGTTGAACCTGCAACATGACACTATCTATTGTAACATACATTTTGCAAGGGAGCACAACAGTGAAAAGAAGTTAGCCTTAAAATCTAGTTTGTACAAGTGTTCTGTTGTACAACTCAAGTGCTAAGCTTATCTCAGCATTTCTGTTTATCCTTATACTGCATCACTGAGGCAATTTAAAAGTACTTTTACAAAACAGAGTACCTGACTTTTTTTTTTTTTTCACACACGGCACATATAATGCATATCGACCCCTCCCCCTCCCCCCATTAAGGTATAGCACACACACACTGCAAGAAAAAAAAAACCAACTAATAGGTAATAATGTTATCATGTTGCCCATCCTTCAGAGAGCCGCATGCGCTTGACAGAGGGGCTTTCCCTTTCGTCCGGCGAAGGTCTGGTGAGTCCAATGGGGGAGTGGAATTCGTTCCGGTGATCTTCTCGGTCACTTCCATCATAGGAACTGCTACAGCTGCTCAAACTGTCAACAGGAGATCTCCCCGCCTCATGGCGCGTGTGCTGCGGGTATCTCGATGGTGTGGTGGTACGGTCTCTAGGAGGAGAAACAGGTTCTGACTTGATGTTGAGGCTTTGAGTAGAAGGCAGGGAGAGATTTGTACTCTGAGATAAATGAGTGCTAGTGCAAGCTCTGTAGGAGGAAAGGAAACCCAGTTACAGACGGAGGAGGCATGGAGCCCCCAGATATGCACAAACACTCACACAAAACACCAGTGTAAAGGCTCGCGCAGGACCAGTGCACACAGAGAGCATAGGGACTGTTGTCTGGGCAGAATTCACAAATTCCAGGAGATGAAAGCACCACAATGTGGTTGATTTGAGTGGGACGTGCCCTCAGTTCGGAAGGAGGTCTCGCTTTCAATCTCTCTGTCTCCATTTTTTTTTAAAATCAAGTGTCACCACAAATTTGGTGATGCGAGCCTTTGCACAGTTGGAACCACCTGCAGGCTTCTGTGTAACTAATGCTGTGCATGTGTATGCACCAGCTGAGACAGGGGAGACATAGGCTTTCTACTGGGATTAATCCAATTAATTTGAATGCATCCAACTGCTTCTATCACTCTTCATTTTGACATGTGACTTCAGATGCAAAACAGAAACAAAAAAAAATCTGGCCTGGTATGTTTTATACCTTTACCTTTCAGAATAGAGTTGAAATTACTGGTTCTGGGATTGACAGGAAAAAATAGCATAGGAATACGAGGATTGAGATATGATTCTACAGTTTAAATCTATGAATCTGTAATTCAATCCAGAACACTTCTGGATAAACTATCAAAGAGAAGCTGAAAAGTAGTGTCAGAGGCCTATACTGTTTACATGTAGGAGAGCCAAATCAGAGGATGCTGTTAGCAGACAGAATACTACAGTGAAACTTTTTAACTTTTTCAATCTGTATAATTATTCTAAGCTCTTTTTTACTTTTTATCTTGTGCATTTTTGTGAACAGGTAATGCCAGAGGAAAGATGAAAAAGGCAGGAAGGAGAGTGAACATTGAGAACATGCATTATCTCTATGGGGGAAATAAGCTCATTTGTATCGGCACAATATTTTGTACAAAAGCACCACCTCCTGACAAAACCTGACTTTTTGTTATTAAAATAGAGTTCTCGACATGCAAATTCCTATTATGTTCCACTTCAGAGACCATCTGCTAGGCTGAAGTTAGTGTCTAACCCCACAGACACAGTTTCAAGGTTTCTGCTCTTGACTATTTATTCATACAGAGGGAGGAAGGCAGTAGGGGCAACAGACAACTTGGCTTTACAGGATTTTAAACCCAAAGGGATATGCGGGCATTTTTAATTCAAGAAGATGCAACATTGGGATTTGGAAGCAATTTTTAAGCATGTAGAAGACAGTTAAGTTTAGATGTGGTCTTTTCATTTATTGAAATACTCCACTTTTCCGGGTATCTCATCAGCTGAGAACTGAGATTAACTTAACATTTACTACTATGATGAAAGACAAAATGGATTTTTTTTTCTTCTGACAGATTTAAAATAAAACTACATGGCTTCAATATTGAATGATACCAGCTGCTTTTATCAGCAATTACTGCAGTGTTTAATAATTAATGAATCACGTTAGAAAACAGAAAAGAGGACGTTCTACCTCCAGTTGCTTTTATCTACCCTTCATTCCTATACAGATAACAGTGTCAAATCTGCAACAAGCCCTTTCATAAATTACAGAGTTCATGAGTAATAGCACCCATAGTAGCAAATGTGGATTTTTTTTTTTTTTCTATGAGTACATTTTCTTTGCTTTTGCTTTTGTAGATCTTATATTAACACAGAGGAAACTGTAAATATAAACTTTGCCATTCCAAGTTACTGGAATATTCCACTCTTCCTGAAAAATTGTTAAAAAGAATCCAACAAGAATTAAATATACATTTCTGACCTATTTTTTTTTTGCTTTTCATTTGCAGTGACTTAATTTTTCAGTTGCTTAGGAGATCCTAGGACTTCACCTGAATAAACAAGCTCTCAGTTTAGCATGTATGATAAGATTAAACATGATTTCAAATGCCAAGATTATAGATAAACCTGAAAGTCCCATTATAAAGGATAGTGGAGCCTGGGGATTTGATTTAGAAGTGTTTGATTTCAGCAAATGACATGTCACTTTGCAAACCCGGGATAACTAAAAAACCCATGCTAGATAAAAGTAACCATATTCAAATGTGTTCACATGGAACATACTTGCATTCTATCATGTGACAGCCCCCAAAGTAACAAACCTAGAGGGATAAGCTGAATTTTCAGCGAAAGATGGCTGTTATTGCTGTACTGCAATATTGCCTTTTTAACAGTGCCTCAGAAGTGAGTATGAGAATGCATTTCTATAGACTTTTCCAGACACTCCTTGTGATTTATCAGCAGGGTTGCATAAATACCTGGCATACAAACTGGAGGCTGTTTTATAATGCTTCAAGTTGATTTTTATTTCGAACATTTTTTTTTTTAATAAATTTAAAAAAGGTTAAGAAGTCATTTTGGCAGGTCGGGACTGAATTTTTGAGGTTTATAACAACATAAATAAACTGCAGCAATTATTTTATTCACATTTTTTTTTCTTTTTAAATATAGTTTTTTTCTGCTGAAACTATCTCTAAATTTCAATATATATTTATTGGACTGTAATTTACATTATTTCATTAATATTTTCTGAAATATTTTTCTGAGAATCTCATCTAAGCTAAAAGGGTCACTTTACAAGGGAAACCTACTGTTACACATACACATGAATGGTGAAATACTACATACTTAGGTGCAGCCTTTAGACCTGTATTCTAAACAGAGGACTGACCTATGTAGAAGAGAAGGTCTATTATAAAAAATGAGAATTCGGCCTGTTACAAAATGATTTAATTTCCTGTACACATGTGTGAGTGTACAAACAGCTGTTTGCACTGATACAACACAGTGCATTTTTTACACTGTTGCTTCATATAATTACATGATTTTGGTCCAAGCATGACCTGTTTTTATCATCTGAAACCTACACTAAATTCTCTGGAAAACAAATTAGATTTGAATACGGGAAACCCACTGAGAAAATAAAGGAAATTACTTCAAAGGTTTGTATATAATTATGTGCACTCAACAGGTGCCTGGCAGTCTACTCATGTTGACGTCATCACCTTTTTCCACATATTGTATGGAAATACTTAATTTTATGGGGACAATGAAGAAAATTAATGTTTTAATTTGGCACAGCTGTTCCTGTTGAGACCAGTGTAGTGAAAATGTGATGTTGGGCACATCAACATTATGATGGGCACATGGAGAAATGTTGGTTCCTATCTAGGTTCCATATGGAAGAACTACACAGCTCTGCTGCGTGAGAGGTGGGGAGCAAGACAGGGTGTCATGAGCTTGGAAGGGAGTTTGGTTGTCACTGATGCCAGTGAGATCAGTTCTGCATCTAGATCTCCATCTATTTGAATCTCCAACTGGTATTGAAGCTCAGCGTGCACAGGCAGAAGTGCAGGTCTGAGTAGGTGACAAGGGAGGACACAAACATGCACCAGGTAGGCTCTTCCAGGAGGAGAAAGTAATCTATTGAAGGAAGATGGAGCCTGACACACCTACGTCCACACTTGCATCTCTAAATTAGTTTACTTCCTCACTTCATCCAAATTTTCCCCATAAATACAATGATTCATTGAAAATTCACTGCAAAATTTAGTTATGCAACTTTAGTTATGTACTAATTTGTAGGTAGGAGAATAGAGGATACTTCTGACTTGCTAGCAATGCAACCTTCCTCCCCTTTGTTTTTTCTTTAGGTAGTTTGTTGTTGTTGTTGTTTGGGGTTTTTTAATACGATTTTTTTTTTGGTCAAAGTAACAGCAGAATAAGAATTTCTGTGCCAAGGTATTTTGATAAGCTCTGACACATTAGGATTTACACATTTTAAAAAGACATTTCTAAACAAATAGTAACATGAAACTGAATACCTGGAACATCTTATTTCCAATACAGGCATAAGAATAAAAGGCTCCATTTGAAATATACGAGCTTTTTATTCAAAACAAGCAGATTGATAGAACTGATACAAATTCATTAAACTTGATGTCACTGTATATAAATTTTTCAATAAAAATAGTTCAATGTAGGATATTTGCCTATATTTAGCTGTGGTTATTATCTAATCAAAAGTAATCATTGCTAAGTAATAATCTTGCTATCTAAGGGTCACAGAATAAGTCAACAGTACATATGACTTTGGAAAACTTTGTTTGGGTGGGTAGAAGTTTGGAAAAACTTTTCTTATGCAAACGACTATCTGTATTGAAGATTCTTCAGGTGAAATATTGTTTCTATGTTTGCATTCATATTTTAAGAAAGCAAAAATTTCTCCTGTGGATGTTAATTTAGGAAGAAAAGATTGTGACTTAAGCTGGGAAATATGGATGCAAGAAAACATATTCCATATAATGGATTTGTGCCAAAAATTTGGATCCTTTATTACTAAGTTTGGAATGAATTTCTCTTCTGGTTATCAGCAATTAATTTCTGTTAGACTCTTTGGTACATTTTAAATAAGAAGTAACCCTCTCTGTAAGAGACATTGAAGCAATATTCAGACCAAATCCCAAAGTCTGGAATGGAATGATTTTCAATAGAATTTGTGTGTATCTTTTTCCAGATGCAGATCCATTTAAAAGGCCATTTTGCTTTTTAACCTAAAAAGTTGAAAAGTCTATCTTGTTTTAGTGTTCCAGTCATATCAAAACAGGCTCTACATCGTTATGCTGCTCACCAGGTTCTGCAAAAGGCCAAAAGCTGCACAGACAGGGAAGATGAACCCTGTCCTCAGATATTTGCCCTCAAGTAAACCAGAACTAGTATGGCTGTTAATTGCAGAGTCAACATGAATTAAGAGCCAGGTTGCAGAGATCTCCTCCAATTACCTTAAAGATCGTTTTGACAGTGATGCTGAAATTGTTGGGGACTTATCTGGAGCTTGCTAATACATTTAACCCTGTTCTACTCTATTACTAACCAAATTCTTGTGTCTTGGTTTTCACCTTTAGAATCTGGTGAAAAACAAAACCTGAGGGAGAACTAGAATGTCTCTTCCACTAACTCACCTGTTTTCTCACAGATCTTTACAGCCTATTGTTAACAACAAACATCTCACAGTTGCCAAATCTGTTCAGTATAGGACCTAAGTCAGCAAAGTTGTGAAAAGCTTTCTAGATGTATTTTCTCAAATATAAGAGGATGACTGTAATTCTGCTTGATTTTTAAATCTTTCTGCGAATTCTAGCTCATCTTGACATGAACTGAATACGTTCTACATAATTTCAAGTTTTACAAATAATCCGAAAGTTAGCACAGGTGCCTTTGTATGCAGAATTCAGTGACTAAAATAAAGGCTTATAGTTTTCTGCAGAGATAGAAGACTTGTCCAGAACTGTCAGTGAAGCAGCTTTCATAGCTGAATTAATTTACAAATCATTGAAAGAATAATAATAAAAGTAGCAACTCAGAATATATTCCACAGCCACAGTCATTACACTTTGACATTCTGTGATATGGACTAGAAACAGATCATGATGTGTGACATATCTGAAAAGGCATGTAGTTAGTTTAGGATTTAATTTATATATTTCTTTGGTTAACCAAATAGCCTTATTCTATTCTTTGGTATGCCACTGAAAACAACCATCTTATTGGAAGTTTATACATTGATATCCAATGTGAGCTTTCAATCCGAGACTTTATGTCTTTAGCCGAACCTTTAGTCTGAATGCTGCCCCAGAAATTGTGCAAACTCAAAAAGAAAATGGAAGTGTAAGAGAAAGATATTAAGACTATTTTTTTAATATCAGAAACTACTTCAATTGTATGTTTTTATATCATTAGTATCCATATATACTTATTTATACAGAAATTAGGTTTAAAATTTTTTTTCCTTTGAGACACTTGTATAGCTGTCTTTAAAAGCCCAGATTGTCTGTACATGGTAAAGATATCAAAATAAGTTACAAAAAGCAGTCAGATAAACTAGAAGGAGAATTTTGAAGTTTAAGCCACATGTATATTATTAAATAGTTCTACATTATGGCAACTATCTTGAAGTAAAAATAGCATATGTGCAACACCTCTTTCTGAAAAAAAAAAAATTCAAATGCATCTGAATTAAATTATCCCTCTTAAATACACTCATGCTGTTTTCAACTTCTATTTTTATAACTGAAACTTTTAAAATTCAAACATGTCTACTCATACAGGTCTATGTGTGCCACACTGCTGCCTACCTACATTCTTACTCAAAAGAAATTGAAGATACCAGAATTTCTGAAAATCATACACCTGTTCATTTCAATGAGCCAACAGGTTGCATGTTCAAGAATGCATTAGGTGATCTCCCTCTGTGAATTTCCACACTTCTAAAGATCCTGAAATGATCGAGCAGTGTGCTTCTCCAAAACTTGAATAAATGTCTCAAAATTAGTCACTAGAGGACAGGAATATCTGTATTCCTCAACATCAGCACATCACAATGATTTTTGTGGGATCACAATTCTTAGGCATAATTATGCTATTTTCTGTTATGTCAGAGTTGAGCAGAAGGGAATAGTGATTATTGATAAGGTTAAGGCTTAATCTCAGGTCAAATAATTGTGTAATTCTTACTTGATTAAAAATATTTAGAAAAATTTCAAGTTTACTGTAAATGTTTGTGCTCTAGTAACTGGAAATAAAAAGCATAAATGGCAAAATACAGCAATAGTACAATAGGTATTCAGCTTGGTTTTAGTATTGAAATAAAACGCTGTTTAAAGAAATAAAAACTAAAACATAAAGAGCACACTATCAAGAAAATGTCATGGACACATTATTTCATAGTAGCTACTTAGCAAACTTTCCATTGAATACGTAGTTCCAGTTTTGCAAAATGGAATTCTTACACAGAGTAAATATGTTCTGATATGTCATCTTGACATATTTTACATTTGGAATTACTGGGGAGACTGAAATCACTCTAGGATAATAAAATAAAGAAAACACTGCTTACCCCAATTGACTGAGGGCAGATGGTGGCATGTTGTGTAGGTGTTGCTGTTGCCAGCCAGTCACAGAACCAAGATGAAGAGCACTGGCTGTATTAAACCCAGAGAGAGATGATATATCTGCACTACTCAGAGAATATTCTAGATTTCAAAACAGAAAGACAATAATTAAGAGAGAATTAAAGAGGAAGCAATTAAACAACAACTAGCATAGTAATTTTCACATCACTTCATAAGCCTTTTAATTTTAATTATACCAATCACATTAAGTTGCAGCAGAAAAAGCAAACCTTCCTCTTCCCTCAACTCATTAACTTGGGAGCAAATAATGCACTAATAATTATTCTGTAATTTAGCAGGGATTTACTGGGTTTGAAAGATCCAAAGCATTCTTAGACTGCATATCCACCATAACTACAGATGCACTGTCAGAAAGACTTGAAAAACGTAATATTTTGGTTACAGTCTTCCTTGCAGAACCCAGCAGGAAGCTTGTTTCTGAACAAAATGTGTCTTCTCTAAGAGCATTGGATCTGTGTGTTAGCATACTCTGTACAGCAGCAATACACAACAAGAACTGCAATGGATCTCTGGAGGCTTCATTTCTATGCCCTCCCAAGTAACTGTGTGATAGCCTACAAAGTTACTGAACTCTGGTGTGGAGACACTGAAGCTGCTCCTTCCCACTACCCTCATGGCTATAGGATGGTGCACTCAACCACACAGAAGGTACCTCCATAGAAGACTAAGAACTGTCTTTTAAGTTACAATTTTTTTTTTTTAAATTTTATTAAAGCCAAGGACAGAAAACTAACAAATCAGTCTTTCATTCAAGCAAGACAGCTGACTTTAAAATAGATATGTCTGAAGTTAGTGACAGGTACAGAATAAGCATAAGTAGTGCAAAACCATATCAGCTATGAATTTTCAGTTTCTCCCAAGGAACATTAGCTAATTCATTAGTACTAAGATAGACACTTGTCAGCACCTTGCTCCCTCCCCCATCCTTTGCATCCTGCACCCATACTTACCAGTACCATATGTTGTTGAGATTGCTGATGGGTATCCTCCCATCCCTTGCCCTGGTAGAGTAGGAGTTGCTACGGAAACCACTGGAGTAGCCAATGACTGAGCAGACTGGGAGTTATTTATCCTTTGATTCTTTTAAAGTAAGTAAAATAAACATATTATTGACTAGCTTTAAGTTATTTGAGTGTATTTGCTTTCTGTGTATGTTCTGTGCATGAGAAATACAGGCTGATACAAATTTCTAGAAACTAATCCTTTAACATGTGGCTTTGATGAACTCTGCCAACCCTATCATTTACAAGCCTTCAAGAGACCAGTTGTCACCATAGTAACATATTACATCAGTATCTCCTAGGTAACTGAACTTGTAAGATTGCTTTTATTGTGGGTAGAAGAACAGATCATGTGAAAAACTTATGAAATATATAAGCTCCATTCCTATTGTTTTCCTTTTCACTCAAATAGAAAAAAACAACCACAAACAACAGCAACAAAACCCACAAAGCAAAACAAAACAAAAAGCTGAAAGAAAAGTCCCCAAACCCAGCTCCACTGGATTTTGAAAGTGAGGGGCACCCCCAGGCTGCTGAACACTGAAGTCTTACCAGCAGATGGTGCTCTGACTACTTCAGAGTAGTTTTTCTGCACTAAAAAAAACCTTCAAGGTTCCTTCGTAGCACAGCAGTTACACACTTATCTTTAACTCAAAGGCACTAGATGTTGCACTGTAAAAATTACACTAGAGAACTCTAATTCTGTAAGTGGCAGGAAAAAATGACCAGAGAGCCACAAGGCTGTACCACCTTCAACAATAAAAGTTTACATGCTCTTAAAGCATCAGTAACAAGAAAGATTAATTCTAGCAGGCATAATTTGAATATGTGCAACAACTACACCTGGTCTTCTATATTGTTCTACTAAAAAAATCACAATGACCTTTCTGTTCACAACATATTTATTATGATAGTGTTTTCCATTTTATTTCAACCAACATTTCACCTACATGATGAAAAATAACTGTTTTTCTTTTCCTTGTTATTAAGATGAATATCATTACCACTTACCAGAAGCAGATCAACATCCTCAGACTGATTGCATTGAAAAGGAGTGTTAAAAATTAGTGAATACAACTATTTTCCAGGATGCAGGTTTCTAGCTTAGGGTTTAGTTTCATCTGATAGGGGTAGCAAATTAAACATTTTCTGAGCATGGTTTGGAAAAATAACACCTCATAGATATCTTATTTGTCCTTCTAATGGAATGTTTGTCTCAGTTCTAGGGGCAATTTATCCAGTTTTCAGCACAAGACTTTCATTAAGAATTCACTTTCTTCCACAGCCCTGCTGGTTGCAGACTATCATGCTCTACCTGACCACTCAAAAAATCCCTTGGAAAATATCAGTTTTAAGGGCCTTGAAATAAGTAATTTGATGCAGACAGCTTATTACCGCCTTGGTTGACTCTGAGTATTGCCCTGTAGCACTATTTGATACTTACTTGCTTAGAAGGCAGCATCACATTTATGGGGGTTTCTAGTTTGATGGTTAATTTCTTTTTCATCAAGCTAAAATAACCAACTTGGAAGTTGGTTTAATAACGTCTGTTACATAATGGAAAGCTGCCTTTATATTGTCAATTAAATTTACTGTCAAGATACCTTTTAGTTTAAGCTCACTTTTGATGTTAAATCACTCACAAAAGATTTACTTGCAAACACCAGCCGACTTTTGGAAGGGAACTACAAGACATGCACATGAAACCTTCCCAATTCAACCTTCTAGCATAATATCATGCATAAATTTCACTAATCCCGGCAGAAGATACCAAAACTTCATGCCCATTTTTCTCTTCCTCTACTATTGCTCTTATCATTACAAAATTTGGAGGTCAGAGTAATAGACTTCAAATTAATTTATTTACAATTAATACACCACTTGCTGACAGTCTGTGTGGCTAAATATTTAAGAAAAACATAATAGGTTAGGGAATACTCAGGGTTAAATTCAATCTTTATAACAAATCCAGGAAAGGCTCTTTCAGCTAGTAAGGAAAGAGACTGCAGAAGTTTAGACTGTGCAGAACACAGTTCCTATTTTGCAACTAACACAAAAAAAGAGAGGAAGTAAATATGACTTCAAAAAAGCAATCAAAGAGGCTCAGCCTACATCCTCAGCTTGATGTCAAACCTTAAGGTTAGAAAGAAAGACCAAACAAGCAAGAATTTAATTGCTTGATCCAGCCTTGAAATTCCCAAGTAACTCTTATCTGAAGAGAAAAAGAAAAGCTTTGAAAATGCATTACCACTGATGGCATGGTATTCTTGCTGCCAGGTGGAATAAGCACACGGAGATCTGGTTTGCGGTTGTTCATTCCCAAATTCATCGGAGGCGGAGATTTTGCTTGCATATTCTTGTTCAAATTGCCAGGTGAGACCAGCAGACCTGGTGAGTTGCGGGGGTTGCCATATCCATTTCCTGTTTAGGTAAAAAAAGAGAGAGAAAAAAAAAGGTAAATACCTATGTCATGTATCGTTATGGAAAAATACAACACATGCTATATTTGGAAAAATTGGTTTTCAAATGCTGTCTCTCATGGCTGCTGACAACTTAGAGATGTGTTGAAATAATGTGATTATATGATTCTGTTTACAGCACTGTGGTATACAGCACAATATACTGTGCCCTTGTAGCAGCCAGCATCTGACATTTGCCTTACAAGAGTATTGGGAAAGTCAGGTAATTTAAGGGCTTAAAAAATGTCCAAGTTATTCCATGTTTTCTCGACAACTACAGAGCATCATGACTTTCCTGATTCAGCCCTTTGTATGTCCTGGTTTTGTTTTGCTTTTAAACAAAGGATGAGTATAGCAAGGCTATAATTTCCAGAAAAGCAGGGGGAGGACTAAGATGATTTGTAAATGCTTTTGGCTTTCTTTCACTACGCTTTTTGGACCTGAGTCTATCAACACAAAAGTCAGTGGGAGCAAGATCATAACTTTATTTGGAAAACACCACCATATCTTTTCATCTTCATCTCTCTGCTGCAGGCCTCAGGAACAGGTCTGACAAGGGAACGCTTCATTTGCCTTTTTCAGAAAAGGGTTTCCTTTTCTCACCACATAGGACTGACAACTCTGTTTCGTTAAGGTTACTGACCTACTATTCCACTAAAATGAGACCTTTCTATTTTATCTGCCTAATTTCACCTTTTACCCAAACAAAGGCTGGGGGAAAAGATGACTTTTTAGCCTAACCTTGAAATTCTGTCTGCCTAGTCTCAAGAGACGTGCAGAAACGGCCCAGTCACAGAGTGGGAATAGAACAAAAACTAGTACAGAAAGAGAAAACTCTTATGGATAAATACCAAGGAAAAAAAATGGTGGGGAAGACTTTCTGTTCTGTGCTCAGCTTTTGTTCATAGTTCGTGAGCTGTGACACACAACCTAGAATTTGTTTGAGAAGATGAGCTAGTGAGAGTGGCAGAGCCCTGCGGTCACAAACCCTGGACGTTCAAATTTGCTCCGTAGTCCCAAAGTCAGTGAAGAAGACGTATCTCACTTCTCCCCCCACCCCCCAAATTTAATGGAGTTTACAGCCCTAAAGGACATAAATGGATTATGGAACTAAATTTGATAATGTCTATGAGGTGGGCATAAAAATGAGAGTACATGAGAGTGATTAGCTTTTCTAGTTAAGGACAATGAAGTGCATCCAAGCATGACTAAGATTAAATCATGTTTTTAATCCTCAAGCACATCAGTTAATTGTATTTATCAGATCAGCAAATCCACAGAAATAAAATCTGTCAAAGGTTTTTAAATACAAAAACACTACTTCAGGCTCTGGAAGACAATGAACTGTGAACACTAGGCTTAGGACACAGGAAAATTATCAAAAAGTGCTTGACTTCTGTATTTATGATGTACCTTTAGTAACTGCTGTGGCCTGGCTTGTTTATTCTTGTGCTTCTTATTATCATGATCTCACAGGCCTTTGCAAAAAAATGAAAACTTAAAAGCACTCATATCACTTCAGAGATTTTGTATTAAAATATTTTGCATAGTTAATCCTGTTGTTTATTTCTTTAATATCTTACAATTTGTAAGATAAAATGTTAATGAAAAGAAGTGTATTTTACACTTATCAAGCTATACCAGCAGAACGCTGTCAAGAATTTTCCATTTTGTGTCAGTAGGCTTTTATTAAAAACAAACAATGTTCTCAACATGGATTGGCTACCTATTATACTCTAATTAATGCTATGTGTTACTAGAGACAGTCAGATTAGAAGGTGCATTTTAAATATATGACAATATTTTCTCCTAGAAAACACAGGGCCTTTTAAAAGTTCATCTTTCACAAGCTGAATTCTGAAAAAGTAATGTGTTGAGAAGTGATCAACAGGGGGAACTGAAGCAAAAGTAGAATTTCTCTGGTGTTGGTTTTCTAAAGGATATATTTTACCAGCAGGACATAAAACTCCCTGTTAAATCTGTTGTATGACAAGGATTTGTTCAGAGAGTGACAATGAAAGTCTTTGAAGCAGATATGCAGCAAAACAGAATGCACTTTACTCTATATGTTTGTTTCTAATTGAGATTTTTGGAGTATAAAACCCCTTACAAGAAAGAACTCCAATTTTCTACATAAAATTTACTTAATATAATTCACTATTAAACACTAAGAGATTAAATGTTTCTGTAAAAACCTTAAGTCTTCAGAAACTTTCATCTGACCTTTATTTTATTTACTACTGATGTCAAATAGTTTGAACAGTGATCATATTACTTACATTTGTATTTAAAAACAGCAAATTCTTTTAAAGAACTATTGCAATCTAGTCTTTACCAGGAGATTTCTGCTGTTCATGGCATATTATGCCAGCTAGCATTTTAGAGCCATGTAATAATCATTCCTCTTTCCAGCCACCAAATTGTTATTCTTCTGGTATAATGAGGATTCAGGAATGTAGGACTGTGAACCTTAAACCAGTGATACAGAAACCCATCATTTGGAAATCAATATTGAATGCATGCATGTGGTTTACAGTTAAGAAGAGTCTGCATTTATACCAGCTCTTTAAACTGTATCCTTTTAACTCAAGAGGGCTGTGGGCTGCTCTGAGGCAGCTGTCCCACCTTCAGAAAAATTGACTGAAGAGAATAGCCTCATTTACATTCAGAGGCAAAAAATATGTATAAGACTTCTAATGTACAAATTAAACCTTCCTTCATGCTATACTTTAAAATTACACTTTGTCTGGACAATTATCAATTTAGATGTGACTCTATGCAGAACACTGCATTTCACTATCCACTTGAAAGCACAAAAATTATATGTCATGTATGAATGGATTTCCTGATTATAGATTATAAGAAAATGAAAACCAGATGGATTTTAGAGCAAGTTGGCTTTACATTTTTATTTGGTTAAAAGCCATATTTCTGCTGGAATAGAACATTTTTAAACAGTATGAATATATTCTGTAGTGCATAATGAAAATAAAAACTGGATGTACAAGTTCTAAAGGGCATATGTCAAAATTTGCAAATTTACAGCATTTTCAATTCAATAAGTTTTCAGAGAAAAATATATTTCCTTGTATTGTTTGTTATACTAACTTGAAAGAGTAAAAATATTTTACACAGAAAAGAGCGTGTTTCTAGAAAGAGTTAGTGGATCAGAATGTGTCAAGACTTTGCATTTGGACTAATAGCAGAATATAAGGACAAGTGTCTTCTGAGCACTGAACACTCTTCTTGGGCATGCTCCCACATTGTGCATTTAGGCACAGGTGCCATTGACTTTAGAAGGAATTCCATACAAGTACAAACTGCAAGATTAAAGCCAGCAATATCACTTTCTAAAAAATCCAGAAAATGTACTTTTGTGCAACAGGAGTTATTAATTCAAAAAGAATTATTAAAAAGAAAAAAATCCATTTACTCATGGAAAGCTACAAGTTTAACTGTATTACAACCTTAAATGGTCCCTTCCATATTTTAAAAATTTAAGGATACCAGAAGGGCACAAGTTTACTCAGGACAGGACAGAGAGCGAAGTTTACTTCTCTCCTTTCATCCCCCATTACGAACACCTATATCTTACAAAGAGTTATGGTCATCGGTTTACAGGCATTGCCAAGTGGCTGCAATTCTTGATATTCTCAGACTTAGGTCAATAATTTCACACTGAGCATTTAAGCCAAGAAACTTTCCAGGAAACTTTCCTTAACTGTGTTAAGGTAACACAGATGAGGAAAGAATAATTTTTTTTCCATATCTTTCAACATTCTTGAACAGCATTGTCATAATTCCAAGCTCTTAAGGCTTGAAAAATTAGAAAATTTTTATACTTTGATTTCTTGAACTTTTGAAACTGTCATGTTCCTACTTTTTTTTTTTTAATTAGTGGTTTCAAAGATATAAAAATATACTGAATGAAAAATCCTCTATGGTAGTTCTACAAACACAAAGAATAAGACATACAATTTATACATCCTTTCTTCTCTTTTCTTTACTCTACTGCTTTTCATTGACCATATGTATTGAGAACTTAAGAGATCTTTAGGAATCTGGGATGTCTACCTACATTAATTGTAATACAAAAAGAATATTCAAATTCTTGAAGGAGTTTTAATAAACATCAAAGCTCCTTTCAAGTTTCCAACAAGTGTATCCTCTTACTTCTGAAAATTTTTAATTTCTTCCAAGGTGAATGTGTACTTTCAATTTCATAAAGCATTTCTGGTTCTTACTGGGTTATGTTAAAAGCATGTCCCATAGATACAACATTTGGACTGACCACCAAGCCTCTTATAAAGAATGTTAAATGTAGAATTAATCTATATATATGTGAGAGCAAACTATGCCACAAATCAACTCCAAAACATAAAAAAAATTTAAAAAAAATCAATGCAGTAGAAGAAATTCTGCTAAATTTATACCCAGTTTTGCAGTCTTCACTCAGTTCATTTTCCCACTTTCTGAAGGACTGCTAATTGTTCCTACCCATAATTAAAAGGCAATTTTCTCTCTTTTCTCTCTTACATCATGGGTCTTTTTTTTTTCTTTTTTTTAATGCATCCACACTGTTGGAATAGGCTATGGTTTACCACCCAAAATAAACAGATACCAGCAAAAAAGCACTACTGCTAGGAAGCTGTATTGACGTTCACCTAAAAATAGTTTAAAAAAAGGTAATTGAATGTTTTTACTCACATGTCAAATGCTAGTAATTTCACAGTACACAACCTTTAGTAACTGCAAGTAGGAAAAGAAAACCAATCTGCACCTATCTTCATGTAGAAAAAAAGAGGGAATCTTTATGTTAAAGTAACTGCCCATTCCCACAACACTCAACTAATTCTTTACTGAATTACAGGGAGTCAACTCAGCCAGTCAACTCACACAAAATCTACTGAGTTTATGTGAAAGAATTCTCAGGAATCCTGTGAAGTATCAGCTGCTTTTTGAGCTGAAATACGATAGCAGATGGAGAACACATAGGCATTTGGAAGAATGGGAGGAGAAAGAGGACAAAACTATCTCAAACCCCTTTTGCTAGTTTTAGAAGTAACCATTTAGAAATAGAGTAAATAAGAAGGTAGAGATTTCTACAGCAATGTAAGACTAAGCTGCCTCTCTCTAGTCACCCATTCTTGCCATGCAGGTTACATAACTGTCAATGGGAACTTCTTGCCCTTTAAAGAGATGTAAAGGGCACTAATGGCATTATTTTTGTCCTGTGTGGGAAAAAAGATAGCATTTGGGAATCACTAAAATACTCCCAATACTGTAGGCAACTTAGGTGTGCATGTCACCCGCACTGGGACTGCACAAAGCTAAAGGTCAGACTGTGCATCCCATTTAATTATTCTGGGTGAGTTCTCATTTTGGAAATCAAGAAAATCTCCCGTGCTTCCACTGCAGGGGAGGTAAAGGGTGTCTTCAAATTTTCCAAGGAAAACTCTGTGTATGATTTCCTTATATTTGTAGGGTATTATGAAGAAAGTGACTTCTCTGTTCTGTGGCTCACATTATTCAGTTTTGCTTTGCCCCTTTGCTGGTTCAAGTACTTATGGTACATATTGAGACTGCATGTGTCTTACTGCTAAATGTTGTATTTAGTGCCATTAACAGTCCTCTAAACAGTCTAATGGTTTGCCTCACCAGATGCCCATCCATAGGCTGATGTTCTGCTCTATCCCCATCCCCACGGAGGTGCCTGATGCCTGGGTCTGGGTCTCCTCTGGGCTGCCCTCTCCCTGTTCCTGCTCCCTGGCTGGGGCAGTGGGATGCGTCCTGCCTGTGAAAACCAGCTCTGCACCCCCAGGAAACCCTGCTGTTCCAGGACTCCAGCTACTCCCTGACCTCAGAATGTCCTGGTGGCATGTTCCTCATGTAAGAATTAACTCTCCTTATAACATCTTCATATTGAGTACTGCCAGCTACCTTAGTGAACTGTAAACACGAATGATCTAGCCAGAATTATTTCTAACCTGTGGGTGACTGCATGTAAAAACTGGAACATCCTGACAAGCTACTGTATGCAGAGTATTTGCTGGTGCACGTAACTATTGCTGCAAAAGGTCACTTTTCTCCCATACTGCAGCAACTGGGCTCAGATTTTGTTCTGGACAGAGATGATGCTTCTCAGGCAGAGGCTGAAAGTAAAGAAGTGGCTCTTTGGCCACCTGACAATGAAAAACACATACAAAATACATTTCCGAAAATCTAAGGACATGTCATAAATCTGTGAGGCTAAAAATCGAAGATGATTTTTCAGCTGAATAGAGAAATAAATGAGTTTATTTAGATGGAGGATTAAAGACCATGAGAAATAAACCTGACTTGTGCATCATAGCCCACTACACCCGCATGCAAATACTTTACTGCTGAGTCAAGTGCATGGGAAGCTAACCTGATCACTAACCCTGCAGTTAGGTTTTAATGCTATAAAAAGAGCCATATTTAAATGTTTCTAAATTAGTTCTTGCACTAACTATTCTCCCACTTTAGGAGTTCACACCTTAATAAAATGAATCCAAAGGTGGCACCTGACTGTCTCGAATTAGCTTGTGGCTACCCACACAAGGAACTGTGAGAAATGCTTCAAAACATTTCTCATTGCAATTAGTTTTCCCAAGTGGCAGAAAGATATTTCAGCACATCACGGACTCCCTCCTTGCAGCCTTTGGAATAGGGGTGTATGTAATAGGCAGTGAGGATCTGTGGCAAATTATATACTGAGAGAAGGGATAATGCTATTTCTTCCTCTTCAATGATCACCATTCCTCTCTTTTTTTTTTTTTTTTTTTCCCCTCAGCAAGGAAACAGGGCAATAGGTGATTCAAGTTCAGGTCCTGTTTGTATTTTTTTAAACTTGCAGTACAGTTACTATTGTTATTGTGTTTATGATATAATGTCTGATCATAGCATAGGACAACGTGGCACTATGCACTTTCATCATTCTTTAATGGCACCTAATTACAGGAATCTCAAATCATACAGCTTTCATATAGAAGCACTATCTTTCCTGTATCTTTACGTTTGATTGTTTTGATTGATTTATTTCAACTTCCACAGCACTAGTTGTTCTAACACCATTATTTATCAATAACTATGCTCAGCATCTTGTTTGGCTTGAAGCTTCACCTAATCAGCACAGTAACTAAGTTGTAATTATTGAGAAAAATCACTTAAGGCAATTACACAGGGGTCCTCAGTTTTGTGCTTTATAAATATTGTAAGTCCGTAGTTTAGACTTGCGGGTACTGCACAATGAACAACATGAATATATTCTTGTGTTACAGTTTTGTAAGGTCCAAACAAAACATCGGGGATCAGAGTAATTTAGAAGTATCTTACCATGGTAAAACAGCTATCTTGCACCTGCTACTGGTGTTATATCTGCTACCACGAGGAGCTGGCACACTGCAACATCCCAGACCTTGGGCAATGGTCTCTCCTCATTCACTGTTCACATCTGCAGTGTTAGTCCATGCTCTGCACTAGAAATACACTGATCTTCCACACTAAAGTTAAGTCTAGTAGGAGAGGCCAACACCAGATATTGAGGGTGGTTTTCCATAGTCAACTGAAACTCAACTTGCATCACAGCTTTTCCAATGATCTTGCAGTTATTGGCATAGACCTGGTCTCTTAAAATGTGCACAATTCCTATCTGACCCTTACTGGTTCAAGATAACCCCCTCTCCAAAATATGTTTGCAGGACCTAGCTGCCCTCTTATAAGTATGCTAGCTGAAAAGATGCTCCAGTCTAGTTGTGTTTATGCAAAAAATAAACAGTATTTTTTTTGTGGCATATGGATTGATCCTGAGCTATAATAATTAAAAAAACCCAGAATGTGACATGTCAGAGAAGAAACTATATTGCTGAAAAATATAATATTTGCTGAAGCTCTACAGGAGAAAAATACAACCCTGACAAGAGTAGAGGACTTATCTCTTCTGACTGCCTGTGAGAGACTTTTACAAATCGTATCATAGAATCACAAAACAGTTTGGGCTGGAAGGGACCTTAAAGATCATCTAGTTCCAAATGCCCTGCCATGGGCAGGGATACCTTTCACTAGAAGTTGCTCAAAGCCTCATCCAATCTGGCCTTGAACGCTTCCAGGGATGGAGCATCCACAGCTCTTCTGGCAACCTGTTCCAGTGCATCACCACCCTCACAGTTAAGAATTTCTTCCTAATATCTAATCTAAATCTGCCCTCCTTCAGTTTAAGGCCATAATCTTTTTGTCAGTCATCTGCTTTTAACAAATTAGTTGCTGATGACAAATAATTTCCTTTTTGGGCTATTTGAAACCAATTACCTTTTGAGAAAACTGCTTTTTCAATTAAAAATATTTCAAGAGGAGAATAATTCAAATTATAAACTGAAGACCTTATTTGAAAATGTATTTTTTTGCTTCCTGAAAGAAATTTTAGAAATAATTTTTTTTTTTTTTTTTTTTTTAGAATATGCAGGCAAAAGTAAAAGTGTTTTGCACATACATAATACTACTTAGATTTGGTTTGAAATTTAAGCAGTGCAAAGAAAAGAACAATACCTAACCCATCTCTGTCTGCTTTGGCTTTTATTACCTGGGAGACTGCTCCAGCTGTTAACAAAAGAAAAATCAGCTCATAAGAGATTTGGAAAACAAATGGAATTTATGGATTCAATATCTTAATTGGGGAATCATGCTAAAAGTTAAAAAGCCAGAGTCATGTTAACTTGAAACTGTCAGGAGCTTCCATGTGTGGCTGTAGTCACAGCTTCAAGAGCTTAAAAGAATTGTCTTGCTTGTTTTCTCACAGCAAAGGCATTGCTGCATTCCAGATCCAGGAGGCACCAACTATCCCTTTCAGGATTCAAGACAAGCATGAAATCCAAGATGTTTGTTAATTTGCAACACCTTCTTCTGCTTTCTGAATTTGAACAAGAGTATGGATTGCAACAGAAGACAGCATGATGTCTTAGGGAGCAAGAATGCACAGACAGAAAAAAACAGTGAAATTCCTGTCCCACTTAAGGAAAGCATAAAATTCCCCCAGACTTCAATAGGAAAAGGATTTTATGTAAAGAATCCAAATTAGTCTTGAGGAACATTTGAAACTTTTTGTCATAAAGGAAGTCCATCATGCCTGTCTTTAAAATCCCACTTAGAAAGAACCAGTTTGTATGACTCACTTAATTGTTCATTACATGTGAACTTAGGGCTTTCTTCCTTTCAGTTCTTTCAAGCTGTCTTTTTATAAATACAAATATTGAGATATGGTTGATTAGAGCAATGAAGAGACAGAGAATAACTAAATAAATTACTAAATCAACACTTAGACAACTTGTGGAAACCTAACTAAGGCTGAATTTTCACAGATTTTCACTGATGTCTTCTGAGAATGAGCTTGTGTGGATCTCTTCTTTGGTTAGAGGTGATATGAGTTAGCTGAAGATACATGCTTATCTTTGCATATGACACCCACTGAAAGTTTTTTTTTTTTTTTACTATTACATGGACAGCAGCATTTATCCTTTCAAATATTTTGTGATTTTCACATGAATGATAAGCTATATAAAACAGTTGCTCAGGGAAGAAATAGGAGTTAAATTTGGAAAGGCCTGTGTTGCCTCCCTACATAGGTATGAAATTCTGGTACTGTTGGATAGACTATTATCTTCCTGCTATGTATTAGACCTGTCTTCCTGCTTTATCAAAATCTCCTACCTGTAGGTACTTCCCTTAAAACACTGAAGAAAAAGAAGTATATATATATATATATGTATATATATATACTCCTTATATTGAGGAAAGCTTGGAAAAGGAACACTTAATGGAATAATACAAGTGGAAAAAGAGAAGAGAGCTGCTATGTTTTTCATTCATCATCCATCTCCATAGTTTTAAGTCAACCAACCAATTTATGAATTCTTGTTATTTTGATTTGGCACTATTGCATCACAAGCTCTGCTATGAATGAGTATTCTTTGGGACTGTAAGCTTCCTTGGACCAAAACTATTGTTCACTCTTCTTCTGTACCACATTTTGACTAATCTTTGGATCAGAAGTCTGTGGGCTAGTGCACTCATCAAGTAATAAGGGACAGGCAACAAGCTATCATGCTCTCCCTGGCAAACCCAATCCTAGCAGGCTGCCCATAAACTGTGGTTTGAGAATCATTGTTCCAAGCTCACTTATTTATTTAACACATTCCACACTTGTAGACCAACCTTCTTTTGACTATGCCAAGGATGATTTCAGGGCACAGTGGAGAATATTTAGGTAGCCTTTTAATTTCTTTTTTAAAAATTAATATTAGTTTTCTTATTTATATTTATAGTTTCAAAAGACATTAATGCAGCTAGATGACTTTGAAAGTCTTGCTTGTTTTGGTACTGCTGGTTGGCTTATTTGGGCAGATTGCTTCTTTTTAGTAAACCACTCTTTTTTGAGAAGACACCATCCAGATTGCCTCTGCCCTAAAGGCTTATAAGTTAAAAACTGTTACTATTACATATATTCCCATGTGTCTTGAAATACTAGTAGAATGTATAATACCTTCACCCGCAGTCAGTATATACCAAGAAAAGAATAAAGAGAAGAAAAACACTACAAAATTATGATACTGGCTGGCATTTCAGGACCTCTGCCCTCAGAAGATGAGAAAGCAACTGTTTGCTTGAGGTTAATTTCCATAAGGAAATGACTAGCTGCTGATTTATAGGTAAATACAGGATTCAGTTATTAAAGAGACATGGCAGGAATTTTTCAAAATGCATTGATGGTCTTTCGAGTTTCTAATGTTTTTTAAGAAAGGGATTAAAGGTAGTTTGAGGATTCCAGATCAAAAGAGAGCAAGCACTTAGTTCCTCTGGCAGCATCCGTAGAGTCCCAAGTACTTTTGACTAAATTGGTCCTTTAGTTTAATGTTAATGTCAAGATGGAGGCCGTAGAGAAATCAAACAGGGAAACAAATAATTACAGAAATAAACAGTTACAGCAAGTACATATTTTTTTTTATACCCATCCTGTATTTAAAACTTGAGATGGATTTTTTCTTTTTATTATTTATAGTAGTCTTAAGCTTATAGTAATCATGTCTATTTAGGATTCTATTCCATTAAAAAGAAAATTTAATTATAAAATGTCTTAATTGGAAAAAAAATTAAAATGAAAAAATTCAACTTAAAAATAGAATTTAATCACAAAATCAAAAGTTAGAAGTACAGATCCAAAGAAAGACATCCCCCAATACTGTTCTATTTTAAAACTTCTGAAATATTTTATAAGTTTTAATCTTTTATTAAACTTTCAACATAATGAACCACTGAATAAAAATTGAGTTCAGATAATTTACAGTACTAAAACTTCATCAACATTATTTATTCCTGGTCAAGGGACTGTTAAGTGGTTTTGTTAAAGAATACACGCTCTAGAAATTAAAAGAACTTCACACAATCTATGACACAAACAGGTATACAAATCAGTCTTCATATTAGTTATGGAGTAAGCTAGAATGGTTTTAGAGCATGCCAATTTGCATCCAAAAAGTTATTTTTCTCTCTTTCAATCAAAAGCCACTGGCTTGAGAGAATAATGCCAAGGACATTGCTGTGTTTATAATTTAGCAATGTTACAAAATGTGAAGTTCACTCAGATTTTATTGGCAGTTGCTACTATCACATGACAGAAACTATTCAATCAGTGTTAAGAACAAATTTATTCTAACAAACCTGAGATAACCTTGGTTCAACTTAAAAATACCACTGATGGTAATTAGTTGTGTAAGATAATAAAGAAGTAGTCAGCTTTTTAAGTTCTATTTCTGTCTTGGGTTGACTCCCAAGATAAACTATGGATGATTCCAGGGTTAATACTTGAAATAATCCAAACATGGGCTTAAATAATGTCTTTCAATTTCTGATATTGCAATCATAATGCAATTTGTTATAATGTAATTTGTTGAAGGAGTGAAGAAAGCAAGGCCTGGCATTAGTAATAAAAAATAGTTTCATTTTATAATGGCAGAAATGAAACTCTTTAGACTCTTCTTGGAGTATATTATTTTGAATATATGCTATTTTTGAGCACTGTGGAAAAATGCAAATTCATAATGTTCTAATTTGTCCAGAAATATGAACCCGAACAGATTAAGGCACATGATCATGCCACCAGCTTCTAACATGCCCATTAGAAGAAAACACAGAGGTCTCTGTTCTTGTGAAAAATGATGAACAAAGAGAACTTTTGATGTTTATTCTTCTTTGTTTAGTCCACCCTAAAGAAAGAGGATTGTCCAAAACAGTGCTGTTGTGGAATGATGCAACTAAGACAGAGAATTCAACCTTACAGTGACCTTTCCATCTTTCTTCAGCCCTATATCAAATTCTTCCTACTGTTCTGCATTGAAGAGATTTAGAAAACACTTCTTTAATGGTGTTTAAGGCACTTATTGCCAGATAGAGAACAAAGACTATTCATGCGATTAAATATTTATGATGCATTCCTAGCAATGTCCCTCGTATATATGCCCCTCAAATCAATCGCCTACTCCAAAATTACATTGCTTGAGAGCTTAATGCATAACACAGTGTGCCAGAAATGCAAATCCTTAATTTGTGAGTAAATAATCAAGCAATCTGCCTCCCGATGCTTATATATGTTTTTAATATATTTCCAAGGGAAAAAAAAGTATTTAGAAAGAATATAAATTTTCAACTGGTATACTGATATATACATTTTATTAAGCACAAGGCTTATTAAGACAAATGCCCATGTAGGTGAACCTTAATTTTTGTGTACGCCTGTTTTAAAACAAAACATTGCTTTCTTTATTAATTGCTTTCCAGCGTCTATTTAAAGGAACTGGAGACCAGTAACCAGGCGATGATATTTCTAAATATGCCAGAAGAGGGAGCCCCTTAATAGGGTGATCAATTCCTGTCTCAGTTCCTCTGCCGCCGTTCCTGAAGTTTCTACTCGAGCTTAAAAAGAAAGATGAAATGTGAACACCGCCAGAATGAATTTGCCTTTGGCTGTGTTTCGCAGGCTAACGGGAGATAATGAACAAATCTATAATTTTCTATCATGCTTTCTCTTTTTAGAAAACAAAGGAGACTAATAGCAAAGTTCCTGTGGTCTGACTTCCCTACTCCTAAATTAATACAAAATGACCCCTCAAAGCTTTAGCATGTGATTAAAGCGCTTTTCTGATACAGTACTCTGCAGTTACAAT
>JAYRBT010000093.1:456753-477370 GCA_036023395.1 Myiotriccus ornatus
TTGCTATGGATGCATCACACAAACATCTGTGATTCATCCATGTGTGAAGATAAGAGGGGTGTGGGGCTTGAGGAGAGCCTAAGGAGAGAAAAAAAATCACTATATCCAAAATTTCTTTATAAGTAATTTTGAGAGACAGTGTTGGAATTCCCACATATAGCAGCCTTGGTTTATAGTGCACAAAATGAATTTTCCAAGTGTTTTTCCACACAGTTCTCTTTGAGAGCAGTTAACCCAGTAAAATTGAATGTTTTATCACTCAGCTTGTTTTCTTTTAACATACATGTGTACTTCTAAAACTGCAAAAGTAATCTTGCCATTGTCTTTTGTAATCTGTATTTGTCATAATGCAACATTGCTGACATTGCTAACAAACCACTGAGTTTACTGAGCAAAGGGGACTACTCTGACAACATCGATTTGATAACGTAGACCTTAGCAAGTACAGTTCTCATTAGTTCTAAGGGAGCAGAACTAAACGGGCTAATTTTCTTCTCTGCCTGGGTACTTTGAAAATCCTTTCCCTGTTGTGTACCAAAGCACTTAAGCAAATATATAAAACTGAATAATTACTGATTATTTAAGTAAATGCTAACAGATTTTGCTGACTAGCAATGGTCTTGGAGCAAGGGCTTGAAATCAAATCTGCACTCAGTTCATTGAGGTCTAATGAGAGACTCAATACTGAAATCTTTACTTAAGCTTAAACTTATAAAATGAAACACCAATTCCACTAAAGTCAAAGGAAAAACTCCCTGTGACTCAAAAAGGATCAGGGTTTCTGATACTGACTCCACTGGGAGTTTTGCTTGAACAGGCATATGCAATGTACCCAAAAGTTTGCATGGAAAGGCCGATGTGAAGGAAACCAGATATTTGTGTCTGTGGAATTTGTTGAGGTGCAAGATTTTTGACACTGCTGGAAAACACACCTCTTTCTTTTAATAAGAGAAGCTCAAGTACCCACCACCCAGGTGGGAGAATTAAACTGATGCCAATCAATTTCTAATACACCAGCTCCAATATGGAGCTATTTTAGGACTCAGCCTTTGAAGTAAGTCCTTTATTCACTTAAAGAACTAAAATCTTTTCCCTTTACCTGCACTGGTGCCTGCACCGGTTGTGAGGTCCCCACCCATCAGGCCACCTAGGGGGTTGAAATGAAATACCATAAATGAGCACAATAAATTAAAACACACAAATATTTAAAACATTTTCTCTACCTTCAAACAGTCTGCTTCAGTACCCACCACTTCTTTCCTCTGACTTCAACAGGCACTGAATCAGACCATAGCCATAAAATCATAATATTTAAGGTTACCTGTCTGACACACTTGCCTTTCAAGGATAAACAAAAATATGCAGTACACAACATTTCATTCTTTATTTGTTTTAAATTTTCATACTTCCACAGCATATGAAAAAATATGTGTGAAAGTTATGTACAGTAGTTCTTCATTGAAGTCTATCCTTAGTTGAATGTTAGTTAGTCAGAAAAGTGAAGGCTTTCACATAGGATTGGAAGGAAGAGGCTGAAGGTTGCTAGACAAGAATGTAATTCTGAATATATATATATATATTTACACGGTTTTTAATTTCCTTGCCCTTTTACAGACATTCACACTAAGTATATTTAAAATTTCTCTTTGCACTTGGAGATTTCAAACGGTTCTTTGAATATGGTATACTTAAGGATCTTGATGTTGCTGCAGCCAGACAGATTGAAACAACCTAATCCCCATTTATCCTATTCAGAGGTGAGCCCTCATCATCACCAGAACAAAGCATAACCCCTTGCTATACAAGGCACTCAAGTACAGAGCTCAACTAACATTAATCCATCAAGTAACTTGTGAATGAATAAGTAATAATACATTCTGCTTTTAACCTCTAGACTGATTATTTAAGTGAAGAGTGTCCTAATTTACTTGCTTCAACTTGTTTGCATTTGCTACATTTTCTTCTCTGCCCTCTTACACTTTATGATATAGGGAGTTCTTGTACAAATTAAGTAGATAAACTGCCTTTTTATGAAACAGCAAGTTGTCTGCCCTTTTATCCTTTGTTGACTTTCTTTAATCTTAGTCAATATTCAGCTTTTTCTAGAATATTTTTTAAATTTATTTTTTAAAATTTATTTTAAATTTTCTAAATCGGGAATAGAAACCCCTTTGGCTCTTTTTTCAATTTTTTTTCAACACAGTAATTTTGGACAAACTGTTATGAGTGGTAAAAACAGAGGTTCTTGTTTCTCAGAGTACAGTTTACAGTGATCAAAGACATGTAAGCATTTGATAGTAGAGCACTTGAAGGGATGGGATGGAACAGAGCCTACCTGTGTTACCTGCACTTGGAGGCCGATGAGTAACGCCAGGAGACATGCTATTTCTTTGCAAAGAAGGATGAGCCAACGGCAAAAGGTTGGGGTTTCCCAGTGAGCTGACTGGGTTACTGTATACCAAACTGTTGTGGTTGGACACCGGGATAGAAACTGGCATCTCGAAGTTTGGTGGTGGAACAGCCTGTACAAGCAAAAAAAGGAAAACAGAGACGAGAATAGTACAGAAGCACAACAGCCTTCAAGTACAGTTACTCTATATTTAGTTCAAATATTCTGTAGCTGGTGGTTACAATATTTATGCTCGCCTACCTCTGCAGGACTCAAGAGAAGAGTTTCAAAAGAGCTTTTAAACGGGATTTTTTCAAGGCTTTTAAATATGATTTTTCAAATCATGATCCCGTCCTCCTTTAATGCAGTTTGAACATTTACTTTTTAAGAACTGGAAAGACATTCCTTTTTTTCTTTAGTTTTTTTCTTCTTTTCTTGTTTAAAACAAACCTCTATGCAGCCTAATTTTCTTTTTCTTTCATTCTGTGAAGTCATGATTGTTCACTTTTGATATATTAATCTAGTGGCATAGATGACTGCAAGATCAAAGGTACATGATTATGATGACTTCATTGCATGGAGAAAAATTAGAAGGGGTGGAATACGAAAGGGAAGGCTTTAATTTAGCTTATGTTGCTCTAGAAATCAGAATGATTCCAAATCCCGTTAAATACACCAACACAGTAAATTACTTTTTTTTCAAAGTTTCTATCTTATCTTGGAAGGGCTTAAAAGAAACAAAGTTCTACTCAGGGACAGCCAACAAATACAAAAACTTTAAATACACACCAGTATTTGTGTTATTTTTTGGTTGGTTGGTTGGTTGGTTGGTTGGTTGCTTGGTTGGGGGTGTTTTTGGGTGGGGAGGTAGTGTTTAGTGACACCTTTTCAATACACTGTTTTCATACTTAAAAGGCAGGATTGTCTCCTGACGCACTTCCCTTTGCAAGAATCCCTTTCAAAAATGAACCAAATAATGTACCACTCTGACAGAGGGTGTGAGGAGATGCAGTATCTAATTTATAATAGGCTCTGAGAAAGCTCAATTCAAGTTTCCTTGGTTGGTTGTCAGTTTTTTGGCTGGGGTTTTCTCAGGTAGTGCTTGCTTGAATTTCTATAAAAATTACAACTATATAAGAAATCCGTATTTAATTAGTTTTTAAAATAATTGATTTTTTGCTTTTTGACAGAACATGTTTTCATAATTACCTGACAGCATTTTAAACATTCAATACCTGAATGCAAACTAAGTAACCCTCAATTTGCCATTTATAAATCTTATAAGCTTGAAGAGCTTAAACACATTCAAAAATTCTTTTGAGGAGTCTTGTAACCTATTCTAAGGGAGAAAATAAGAGGTTTTAATTTTGTTATTGGTAGCCGATAGTACTTGTAAGTCTTCAAGGACCTAGAGGGAGTATGTGGAGAGTTGGACACATCATTTGCTTGCAAGGCAACAGAGGCACCCTGCCTGACCTTGTACCACCCACGCGTCTCTTCTCTGGCTAGGACTGTTGGCTGTGCCCTCTGTATTACAGCACTAGCCATCAAATTACAGTTATCTATTAAGGTTGGCTGTGTTTTTTTTTTTTTTTTTTAACCTCTCCCCTTTCTAGAAGCAGACAAAATTTTGCTCTAAATATAGAGGAATCATTTTGCTTAACCACTGAAACACAGAGCAAGATTTTAGTTCAGGGTATGATGTGAAGGATACATTACACAAATGCCTTGGGAATTATTTAAAGGTGTTAATTTAGCTTTGATATCCTCTGTGTAGCCTGTGGCCTGGTTTTTGTGAGAGCTGGCCATAGCAACAGTGGTTGAGTAGATGGATCTGCTGGCTCTGCTCCCCAGCCTGGGGGCTTCATGAAGCAACTTGCTTTCCTCTGCTGAGAAGCTGAAATGCACTCCAAGGGCTGTATTTTCCACAGAGCTGATTGGTTGAAGTAGAGGAGGGAAAGGAAGGTGAGGTGTTTTGGGAATCCACATGTTCTACATCTAATCTACAGAAGTAAGAACCTACATGTAATCTACATACTCATGACTGAGGTCAAGACTCCTTGGAAATAGGTTCCTATTGCATAATCTGAAGCACTTTATCAGATGAAGGTATGTTTTGAAGCAAGACATTCTTTTCACTGGCCACAGAAGGACTCAAGAGGTTCCTAAATCCTATGTAAGTCAAAAGCATATGACTGCTCCTGGAGTTCAAAGTTAGGTGCTGCTGCTGGTTACTGCCTTTTCAGAAAGTTTTAGTCAGTGAATTCATATGAGGATGTGAATAGCTCCTCACGTCTTAGCTCCTCCTCCAGCCTGACATGAGACATGAATAAGCCAACATGAAATTTCTGATTCTTGCAATGTTCAGGGTTGTGATGGAATTCTCTCTGCCTGGTGGCTTTGAAGACATGATCCTGCCTGCTTGAGTGTCAGTCCACATCAGATTGTCACCCACTGGAGAGCACTTTGCAGAATGTCATCTTCACCTGTGACACAAGATCTGTGAAACCTGCCCTCTGAGCCTGGGTAGAGACTATTATTGTCTCTAACATCTTTTCCTTATCCAAGTTTCTGTTGAGTTACCTAAGCTAAAACATTGAAACAAATTCAAAATCAAAGGTCTTGCCAGACCTCAACGAGTTGGTCTGCTTTCACCATTATACTCTCCCTTCCATGTTCAAAACAAACCCATCAAGAGTCAGATTCTTCTTTTTCTACATCAGTGCAGAACAAAAGACCTCCAGTCTTGGGTGCTCTTGGAGCTGCAAATCTCTGTAGTCACGTGAACAGTTGCTTAGCTTTGACTTTGTCATTTTAAAAATATTTTTTAAACAAGTTGAATTAGTTTCTGTATTGAATTATTGAATTGAATTTCTGTATTGAATTAATTTCCGTAGTAATGATTTCATTTTTACCTACTATCTGGGTCTACTTACATCTATTTACAGAGCACTTCATAGGCAATTTTATCAGGGGAAAGTCATTTTGCTCTGGAATATAGTAGTTTTTATTTCTTCTCCTCCATAGTCAAAAGTTAGAGAGAGAAGTTTTACTGGATAAACACCAGTATAAAACAGTAAGTCTCTAGCTACAGTTTGCTCTGTTTGTCCAAATTTATTACAGTTTTTTAAATCCTTCACCAAGAACTGCAGCCTCCTGCAGATTCCCTAGTCATTCCTGGTAGTAAGTCACAGGGCATATCGATTTCAGCCAGGCCTGATGGACATCAAAGCTTCTGATGCACTTGCGTAATATCTATATTAGTAGGAACTAGAGAGGAGCTGAGGCCATCTGAGGTCACAGAGCAGTCCGTGTCCATACCATTAAGCTTTCTCAACCTCCAAAAAGTCATGACTACATATAAACTGACAATTAGGAATTGTTCCTGTCCTGGGCCAACAACCAAACAGAGCTAAGAAACTGTCTGAGAGAATGTTATTTGGCTGGTTCTAAAAGCATGCCAGGGACAGTTCAAAGCATTTAGCATAGAGATAAGTACCTCCTGTTGCCTCACTATGTTCTTTGCCACATTTTGCCTTTTTTTTTTTTTTTCCCCTCCCTCTGTCTTTTCTTCTTTGGACACAACTGCCAAAGAGGGCAGATGACTCACTGGAGACGATACCACATTGTGTTAAGATGTGCATTCCAAATCTGTGGTATGTGGTGCAGAGGAAAGTGTTGGACACTCAAACCCCTTGTGTTAAATATTGGTTTTATACCTCCTGTGTTCAACCAGGCCTTCATTTATTTAGAGACAGAGATACTTATAGCTCCCTTCTAGTGGGTTATTTCTGTCTCCTCTGCTTTCATCACTCTTATGAAAACTACAAATAAATGTCTAATTATTATCAGATGGTTTAGAACAATATAAATACTTATCCCCGGAAAATTATCTGACGAAACATTATTGGTCTTAGCTCTTAGGAGCAAAAGCCAATGTTGTTTTCATTTGGCAGCAGCTTTACTATGTTACAAGACCAGGCACAGGCAATGTATTGTTTTATATATTTTGTAAGTTGTGATTTAGAGAGTTGCTGACCTTTTGTTTAATTTACTTTCTTCCCCTCAACTTTCTTGGCTACCTTTGAGGATCAAAAGTAAATGAATATAACTTCCCTGACTAGGTTATACTGATCTGTACACTTAAGGGTATTATTGTATACAATAATATATACAATATAATATATTTACATATAAACAGATAGTTACAAATTTCCATTATGTACTAGTTGTGAGCACCATCTTGCCCATTACATCTCAGCTGATGCTACAAGAAGGAGTCCCTATTGCATTAGGGGAGAGTATCTACTGATTCTTCCTTTTGAGGTAAACAGATTGATGGAGGACACAGACCTTGATTTCTGCATGGGAAGTATTCAGAGAAGGGATATTCTGTCTTACATGAAAAAAAAATGCTAAGACTGGAGCTCCGTATCTCTGAAACATCTCTGAAGTAATTTCACAAAATGATTAATACACCATACCTCGTAACATTCCTGAAAGTAGGAAGTTACATTATCCCCTAAATCACCAAGGTAATTGCTGAAGTAGGGCTATATTTGACATCAAAAGGTTTAATTTAATTAAAGTAACCATAGGGAAATTCCATTAATTTTGGGAGCACAAAACTGATGGATACCATTTGGATTAACTGTGTTGTTCCTAATTCCTATCAGTTTCCTGGTTTTATAGAAAAGACAATTTACCAAATGCTTATGGAGATAAGTAAAGTGACAGATCTCACTATCACAGGAATGAGGGTCCTTTCCAAGTTTTGGTTCTTTTTCGTGTCTTAAGATTTCAGATTATTATAACACCTGCTGCTTTGCTTGAACAAAAACAGGGGTAGCATGAGATAAACAGAGGTTCTGAAGAATCACCTCTAACACTTTTTTAAGGCAGAAAAGTAGTTTGGTGAAAATTCTGTCAGTTTGATTTGAAAAAGGCAAAACTCATCCTTGAAAGAGGAAAGGAATGGAAGAATCACAACTGGTGAGATTTTGATGTGAAAAAAGGTTAAGCATTCCAGCTTATAACAGTCTCCCTAAATGCTGCAGTCATCGTTTGACAAACTGAGTTCCATCCCAAGAAACCAAATTCATGACAGCTTTAGAGCCTTTTGTTCTGAGAAAAAAAGCTTTGCAAAAGAAGCAAATAAAAATGGAGGTAAAAAAGATGGAATATATATGTCTTTCTCCCTGATATTTTATATACACATTGGGCATCCTTAACCAGCCATTCCAAATATTAATTTGGTGCCATTCTAGTCTCTGCGAAAGCATTACTTAACATTTTTTTTTTCCAAAATACATTGGGCATGATGTGAGAACTTCAAATTTTAATTACCTTCAGTGAAAATCTGCCTGGTGAGAATTAAGGGAAAGAACATGTACACTTCATGAGACAGAATCTGCGTGTTCTTAAGAAGCATCCTCATCTTAGGTGTCAGATTTTGTATGTGCAATTGACTAGCACTACAGAAGATATTTTGCTCATTCTGTGGATACAGATAACCTTTTCGGTAGCAAACCATGCAGCCTTTATGTGGGAACAATGAATGAACACATACAGATCATCTCTTCTCTTTTAGAAACAAGCAGAAACAAGCAGTTACTTTTGCAATTTCAAATGATTTCTTGGATCTGGGCAAAACTTTGGTTTTTGACTTTGTCTTCCACACACATTTGGAAAATTGACCAAATATAACCTCGAAACTTTTGTTGTTGTTGTCGTTGTTTTTGGTTTTGGTTTTTTGTTTTGTTTTGTTTTGTTGTTGTTGTTGGGGTTTTTTTTGTTTCTTTTTTCTTCATAAATGTAGTATCAAACATAATCAGAAAGTATCTATCCTTTGTATGTCTTGTGCAAACGAAATAGCACATGCAGAGTTATTTCTCTTAGATATCTGGCAAGGCATATGACTGATTGTTAGAAATTTTGACTTGGTTAAAACAAAATTTAGCTCATGTTAAAGCATTAAAGAAATGCTGATGAGGTCAAAGCAAATTCTCTGATAAAGCTGTAAAATCACCCCAACACACAAACATGTCTGAATCCTGCCATTAGGCTCTCATGCAGTCTGTTTCTCTGCAGCGAGCAAGTAGCTGTAACCCTTCAGTGCTGCAACCGAGTTTAGCAGAGACACTTGAGAACTGAAGTGACACGCACAAAACACACTGATTACTATATATAATGGAATTTCAGTTCTACATAACTTTTTCTATATCACCACAGAAAGTGTTCTGTGGGTTTGTTAGCCTGTCCACAAAGAAAGATTTTCATTGTTATTTTTTAGATATAATTTGGGTAAGTGGTATGGTAAAACACTTCTGTAAATCGAGTGAATATAATGTGTATATGTATATTTCACTTCCTTCTGTAGGTTTCACCCATAGTAGGCTTTGTCTGTGTGTCAGAGGCAGAGACTTGGGAGAAAAATATGTTGTGTGAAATTTTCTGACCACAGTGTTTAATTATATATTTGGCTATTAAAGCATGTTTCTAGCTGAAATGTTTTCTTTAAGAAGCCAGAACTGAAAGGGTTATGGTTTGTTACTGCAGCAGTTATCAGCAGACAGCCATCTAACCTTTGGTACTTACAGGTATTTTATGGCTCTTGATCATATTATCAAATTCTTCATTAATTTTTTTGTATTTTTCTTCAGTGCGTGGGGTGAGAGCGTAAGAGGAGTCAGGATCAGGGCTTTCACAACCTTTGTTTTCTTTCTTGTTCAATGCCTGCCAGGTTCAGAGAAATATCAGAAAGTAAAAAAAAATGAAAGGAAGCTCAGAGTACTTACACATAATCTTTGCCTGCTGATCATTAGATCAATGTCTTCATTAATTTTTCTGTACTTGTCCTCAGACTCAGGGCTGTGACCTACTGAGTCGTCTGCATCGGGGTCTGGACTGTCACAGCCATTAAGTCCTTTCTTTCTCAACGTCTGAAATACATAATTTGAAAAGTTCAATCCTTGACACAGGCTGCAAGAAAGAGTCAGCAGTTAAAGAAAAACAAACTGCTCATCAGAGGAAGGTTTTAGATTATGCTTTAAGGAAAGAAAGTGACTAGTTATCTACCACACTGATGCTGTAGGTCTCCAGTTATGAGTGGCAAGTGAGGACAATATAGACCTCTTTCTTCTGAAGCTGGAAGGGATTAAGCTACACATCCAGAATGCAATTTATTTTAACATAAAACAAATTGAACATATTTATCCATTTGCAGTGAATGAACACTAAAAGCAAAGGAATTCTACTGCTTACAGTGGAATACACTAGTGTTTTCTTTAAAGAAAGATACAGGAGGAAAGAATGGAAAAAAACCCCAACAACAAAAAAACAACATGCAATAAATTTAGAAATTTCTTCACAGAAGAAGAATTACCTAAATTGAATTCAAGGGATGACATTAGCAATCTCATTCCTCAGTCTACGCTTTTGACAGGACAAGAGGGAGGACAGAGTTGATAATATGGCTGTGAATACCAATTAAGAGCATCTAGACACAGTATTTACTTTTCACTGACTAATTTACAATGCTAGGAATGCATATAGCTGAAGCTTAATGTACAGGAAAAAGCACTGCTAAAACAGATGTTCAGTGAAAAGTCAAACCAGAAGAATTTCAGGTTCAGCACCTCAAACCAATCGTCACAACCATGATTATCATCACCAAGATAAATAACAGAGATTAAAAACTTAAACCCAGAATAAAATCAGCAGATAAGAGTTCAGAATGGTTGCTTGGCTTCAAATAAGTTTTAACTGGTCTACCTTGACAGATCACCGATGAAGAGTCACAGGCTATATTAAGGTAAAAGAATATGAGAAGAGTGTGGACTTCCCATATACAAGCAATAGTAAATAAAGCCAGTATTTTCAAGATTTCTCTACTTTAGCTTCAAGAATGTCTCACTCAAATACTTTTCAAAGTCCATTTGGCTGTCTACAAACTTTATTAGTCAGCTTGCAGTCCATTCTGAGTTGAAATCTGGCTAAGCAAGCTCAGTTTCAACACAAAGATCACATAACACACAATGTGTGTTAATAAGTGGCTAAGCTTGTGCTGTCTATTAGTGTGGGATACTCTGTCTCGTTTATTTTTGCCTTCTCAGAATCGTTGCTTCTCATCTGAGCTTTTTGTTCTTTGGGAATAGTACATTTCCTAAGTATTTTCCTCACGGCAATGTCCAATTTACCACTGTTAATGCCCTCAATTATTATAATGTCATACCTTGTTTCTACACTATATATTTAATATTTCTGTATTAAAACCCCCTCAATTTCACATTTTCATCAACCAAGAAAAGTGATGGCGATCACTAAGAGATCTAAGCCTTCGAATACCACATTGTAGAACTCTGAAACAGTTAGGTATTTGTGCAAGGCTGGTTCAAAGTAGATGTTCCTTTTCAAACTTCACATCCATAGACATTTGAAGTTAATTCCATGAGCTACTTTTGCCACACCAACAAAATTATAAATCCATTGGAATAAAACCATAAGATGCTAAAACAACCTGAATGATTCCCTACACCTCTTTTCTGCTCTCTCTTTTGTCCTTTAAAGGTTCTGTTAGCAGAAAAGACATAATCATGTAAAATTTCTACTGCTGCTAGCTTGAAACAAGCCAATTAGAAAGAGGGTTTTGCAATCAGCTGTTTGATAGATTTAATAGAAATAACATGATATATTAAAAGTAAAATGTCTCCTTCACATGTGAACAACTAATGTCAACTAATATTCTTCTCTTCATAGAAGTACAAAACAATTATTCTCTAAATACATAAAATATTCTGTTTCAAGACTAGATCAAGTTGTCCAGACATGAAACCAAGATTACCACTCTTTCCCTGAGCTCATCTGATTCACTGATGGAGCCCTGCTGATTCCCATGGAGTCTCTGAGGACTGATGTGGATGTGAGCAGGACTGGATGGCATCCTCAACTCCTCTGAGCCTCCTTTTGAGGCTTTGAGATGACAGTTCAGTTCCTCTATTTACAATGGCAATGACCTCTTTCGCTTTTTTCTGCAGAGGTCAACACAGCTGCAATTGAATGGGCACACATGAGGGAAGGAGGCTGCACACTCATCATCCTACTAAGACAACCCAGACAAAAAACAGTATGAAAAGAGAAGATGGTGAATGTTTTGCAGCATCATTGAATCTTTTCCCCTCCCATAATTCCCAAGTCCTTGTCTGCTGCAATTACAAGTCTGTATCTGGGTGAAAGCAGATGCATCTTGTCCTCAGCATACTCACAATGCCCTAAAGCTCTCAAATGTCTACTTAGCACTCATGTGAAACAGTCACTACTGTGGTTTGTAGACGTTCAGGGATTTATTGCAAATTTCAGTTGTACAGAAGAGGAAAGGTAATGTAAGCCAACATATGTCTTGCAACAATCTCCAGAGAGACCAGATTCCCTTCCAGCATAGAAATGTTTTTCTTTTCATACATATTTATTTTTATATTATTTTCATACCCTCACAAAGCAGGGTATGAATTTTCATACCCTCACAGAGCTGCATCAGGCAGAGAAGAGACAATCTCTATTTTCACCAGAAAAGCCAAAGACCAAATTTAGTAAAATCATTTTGGTATTCTAACCAAAATTAACTTTAGCCCTAAAGAGTAGAGGAAAAATTTTGCCCTGCAAACCGCCTCATTCTAGTGTGTTTGGCTGGTACTTGGCTGATACGGTAAATAAAGCTCACAAATGCAGTGCACTTGTTCCCTGTGCACCACACCTCAAAACCAAACCAAACCAAAATCTAAACAAAACAATAGAAAAATCAGACCCAAAAAACCTAGCCCACAAACAACCAACAACAAAACATCACACAACCACAAACAAACAAATGCCCAACAAAAAAATGTTTAATTGAGCTGGGGTAAGGTTAAGCAACAGAAATTTCCACATGTGTGCTGGAGTCAGAGGCACAGCTCCTTGCTTTGTGAGTGCTGGAACTAATGCCTGGTTCTCTGTGAATTGCGTTTTGGGGTAAAGTGCAATATGCAGAGATCTCCTCTGGCAGTGGCTCCAGAGACTTCTCTTGCCCCCTACCCATCCTTCTACTGACTGATCCTTTGCTATCTCTGTCTGTAAAGACTCATGCTGCAGTGCTGCCTTCATCTGGGAGCCTTTCTGGAATTAATTTCTTGTTGTCTTTTTTTTGCACAAGAACATATAATTTTCATGAAACTTGCTGGAATTGCAGAGTCTTTGAGATCACTCACTTTGCACTAGATTTGCTTGGTATTGAATAAAACAATTAAATAATAAGGGAAAAGACAGAACAGACTGATAGACTACACAGGCACAGGAACACACAGGAACTCACATCACAGTCCTCCTCTGGAGAGGAGAGCAGGCTGGAATTGACATACATACCCTCTGCACTAAGGCACTGAGTGGTATTCAGGAGAGAAATAACGATCCTGAATATCTTGGCATTTTCTCTGGCTCCTCAACATGCGGGTTACAGTTTTCCCTATTTTATTGCTTTGTTTGTTATTTTACTCTCCTCCACACTAAACTACATTAAATCTCTGGGGTTTTTTCCTTAATTTTTTTTCCCCTTCACTGTTGTGCTTCACCATAACAGAAGCTGGTAAATCACAACTAAAAGTTGTGCTGACTAATATCAAACTGATCCATCCTTATTCACAAGCTCTCTCAGTATCAATTTTTCAGCTTCTCCTCTATTCTGTGTCACCTCTTGAAAGGAGAGGCTGGTTCACGAGTCTTTGACCCCGTCCTTCAGAGATTTAGAAACCATTTTTCTTATGATGTTAAGCTGTCATAGCCTTTTGCAAATCTTGGAAAATAGCCAGATCTATCGCATCGTCCTGGAGATTAGCTAGTTTTCAAAGATTTAATGGCTATTCAGGGAATTTTTAAGAGGATAAAATTACACAATTATATAGTGCATTGCATTCTAGAGAACCCCAAGCCAGATTTCAGCTATTTTTAAAGAAAATAAGCCATTTTTCAACTACGGAAGCTCTACTTCTTCCAAGCAATTAAACAAGTAATTATATTGGACTCCAATAACCTAAAATCAGCCAAGGCCTTTGAAAAAGAAAAAAATGGTTAAAGGAAAACAACCTTTGGCTGAAATCTCATGTACCAGCAATTTAGCCTAAAACCTATTCTGTAAATCTCAGCGGAGAAATGCTGACTTAGTGACATACTGGCTGCTGTAAAGTGAAGTATAAACAACTATTTACATTCATTTCATGCAAAATTTATCATCACTATAGAAGCACAAAAGAAAATATGGCACTAACAGGCACGTCTGATTTTATCAAGGCAATTGAAATCATCACAATTTTAAGTCTTTTGAGGAGGAAAAGTCTTTCATTTTCCTAATCTAGTCTCTGTTTCTGCAGTTTTATTCTCTTTCTTTTTTTTTTTTTTTTTTAACATTTCTTTAGCAGAATGAGTGGAGAAATAATTTTCTTTTTTTTTTCATCTTAACATTTAGTTTGCTCATCTTTCTTCTTAATAGGTTCATCTGCTGTGGAACTGCTCCTCTCAGCACTCCAGGGCTTGGAAATGCTCACAATATAGCTGCCAAATTAAAAAGACCAGGTCAGTTGATGAGGTTCCCAAAAGGTTCAGACCCGCCCACTCTGTTCCATTTTGATATTCTCTGCTACAAAGACCTAACTATTGTAAGGTTAATCACTATCTTCATTTGTGTAATGAAAAGTGTGATCTCACTGGGTCTTCAACTGTAATCAAACTTTACAGTATGGAAAAATTCAGAATTACAGGTCCACTTCTACAAATTCCCATATCTGTTATGTTGCCTAGAAGCCACCACAATGTCTTTTACTGACAGACCCACTAGTGATCACGACAATCCACAGAGCTGCAATCTGGTAAATGATATTCCACTGTCAGAAGACAAAAACCTCAAGTGCCCTCCATTTGCACCATCACTTTCTTTCCTGTATCTGGACGGAATAAGTATTTTAGCCACAAAGGTCTCTTTTTTTTTTTTTTTTTTTCCACTGGAGCCATATATTGATGTGGCAAGGCAAACAACAGCCAATCACAAAAGAATGATATGCTATTGTGTTCAACTGCTTTATTAGTTATTGTAATCCTATGATTCCAAAGAACTCAGTCAAATTTATGGAGGCCCCTCCAAAAGAGCAGAAAACATTTAGATCATTTAGATCACTGATTTATTTAAGCACCAGTTTGCTATCTGTGCATCAGAAATACTAAAGTTAGGAAATGTTGCATGAAGACAACCTCCATTCTCCTCTCAGTTATATAATGATGAAATTTTATGATGAAATTACATGATACAATGTATGGTGCAATCAAGTAATGAAAGGTTCTACTGAAATGAAAAACACAGAGGAAGAGATAGGTTGCTATGGGAACCACCCATCTGAATTCCCTGACTTATGTGTAACTAAAATCTCAAATTTTATGTTCCATTTATACAGAATTCTTAAATTTTTACATTTATTAATGAACATAAACTAGTGTGCTGGTACTAGTCTACTTTAATTGTATGTTTAGGAGAATCAGATAAAACATTATTACATTTATGTTATCTAACAAGCTCCACACAAAAAAACTGCATACCAGTAACACAGAAAAATGGAACATTTCTTACCTCTTTTGTATAAATCATAAAATGCTTTTGTGGTTTGTAATCCTTTTGAAACAAGCTACAGGGCTTGTATAAAGCTGAACTTCTATAACCACATGCTAATCTTTTTGTTACTACTTTATTTTCACTGAAGTTTCAAAGGTAAAAAAATTTCCATTCTCTGGTCCTGTATGTCTGTCTTCTTCAGATGAATACACATAAGTGGGCCCTTCACAACAATACACCAAACCCTCTGCTTGGATTTGCCTCTCATTTTTGCATGCCAAGTGATTATTCTCTCCCCCCTCAAGTACCTTCTCTAATCACACCTCTTGTGAAACCAAACAGTGCCGACACCCTTTGCCAGTAACACCTGCTTCTTTCTGCTTACGAAGGATCAACCGGTGCATTGGCAATATTTGTACATGTGTGCTGCAAGATAATCAGCGCATGAGGTTCCTACCTGATCACAGAGTTCAGTCTATCCTCTTCCACTCAAGCTCTTGATGTGTGCCAAGAGATTTCTATATTATTTTGCAGTGTCAGTATACAACCAAAGAAAATCCATGCTTTTGCATAAGGGTGCTGGGATAATGGGATTTTTCCTTCTTTGTTCCTTGTAGCTGTGCTACATAACTTGGGGATGGAGGAGCTTTGGAAGGCAGTGCACATGGTGCAGCTCTGGAGTCCTCGGGAGGTGCTGTCTGTGCTGATCTTGCAGCCTGTAGCAGACTGCTCAGAGTCACCATATCTCCTGCCTCTCCACAGTGCACCTCCTGTATCCATGTAAGAGAGCACACCCTGCTGTCTGGCTACTGTGCCCCGGTCACCCCCTCTGGAGAGATGGTGAGAATAGGAAGATGGCAGAGGTGTGTTTACTCTCTAAAAGTGATCAAGCACAACCCCTTTCTTTAATGTTCAATCTTACCAACTTACCAATGCTTTTCTGTTTAGTATTGACTTAAATTGCAGGGGACAATTTTGGCTTTTTAAGTATAAACATAAGAAGTATATGTCAGATTCAGAGATCTCACAGTAGCTAAACTAAACCATGTATCGTTCAGGATTTTCTCTGAAAGAAACAAAAGCAAATCACATGAGGACTACAGCATTAAATCTTTATATTAAATTTCTGTTAGTGCATGCAGCTAAACTTACACCTTCCTACGTTCACAATAATTTCATGGGACACGCAAAAGACTTCTGTCTACCACCGCACTCCTAAACTGCTTTTAAAAGGAGAATTTAGGTCAGAATAACTTTTGAGGTTCTAACTAAGGACATTTCCTCATCCTTCAGGCTTATTCCCATCCGTCGTCATGGCTCAAAAGGTCTGAAAATCCCACAAATCCCCCCGGGCAGCTGACATAGGATTCCTACGCCAGCCCTCAATGGAGGGGATCATGTTTCCTTGGCCTTGACAGAGTAGATGGGCAGCAGTACTCGCTGAGCCTGGCTGCCTGGGAATCCACAGGGGGAGCGGAGCATCAAGTGACCAGCGGTGTTGGCTGGCACGGCGTGGCCTCAGCCAGCGGGGAGCGGGTCCCCAGCAATGCCACACATCCCTGACATCCGCACCTGTTCCCACTGACACCTGCTGCCCCATGGCCATAGATGGCTGTCCCCAGGGCCGCAGTGCTGATTGGGGCCGCTCTGCTCCTGTCCCTTTGGGGCTTTTTTTTTGGGTGCATGTTTCTCTTCACCCGTGCTGCTGTCACACTTCCTGGCTCTCATGTGGTCGCAGCCTACAGGAGCACAGCATTTACGTTTTGCAGATATATACACCTAAATACGTGTATATATATCTATACATATATCTATGTCTATGCATACACACCCTCTACTAGATCACTTCCCAGCACCTTTTCATTTAGATCTAGAGGGATTTTTCAGAAGTCTTCACACATGCATGATCAGACTCCACTTGTTATGATGCAGTTTAATATCAGCTTAATATTGCTGCTGTGTTGGATTAGCAGAGTTAAAAAAAAAAAGGATGTGGTTTTCCAGACAAGATTGGCATTTCCTAAATAATGAATTCATGTGAATGAGATTAATTGGAGGTGTTAAGATTAGTGACATAAATGCAATGCTGACCTAGTTGTGATTACAGCTTCTGATAAAATTCCCTCTACAGATATGTGAGATTTAAAAAGAAAAAAAAAAAATTTAGCCTTGGACAAACACAATTCCTCTTAACGGCTGTTAAAAGTTTACTGTTTCAGAGACTGGTTGTCAGTGCTTCATGCACAAAATTAGCAGATTATTTACTTAGAGATATTCTCAGAGATATTAGATCAGGATATTCATGTTTTAGTGCCTTTTGAGTACCTCAGTGGTTCTAACCCCTTACTGAGGGTTCAAAGGCCTGTCACAGGCATTGCCTTTGAGTTACAGAAACACAGAAGGTGTTGGTAAAGGCAAAAACCTTCAGGTTACTCTCCTGCTTTTCCCACCATTCTTTCTGCATGCTGCCCTCCCATGAATCTGTGCCTTCTCAGAATGAAGGTTAGCATCACAGTTTAGTGGCAAATATCTGATTTTCCATCCCCTATCTTGCAAGGCAGATTTACAAAAGATAGCACCCCATTATTTCTCAAGGCTCAGTATTTGGGGAATGACACCATTAAGATGAAGCTTCTATATTCTGGCTCCTTCTACTTGTTTACTGTCAGGAGCACAACCAGTCTGCAACCAGACCTGGACTGCCAAATGCTGCAAAATGACCTAATGCCAGAATAATTACATCCCTGACTCGCCTTTGCCTCTTGGCCACAGCATAATATAAGTCCATAATATCCCTGACTGATTTTTCAAAACCATTGAAGTGTATGAAGTATTTAAGTGGCCAGGTTTTCTCTAAGCTTTATTGAGCATCTTTAAAAGAGAAGAAGTTATTGACGAGCCATTGTATATTTGATTTGTACTATGTTTTGCTGTCAGACACAAAAGTGTATGAATGGAAAAATAAACTTTACAGTACTTCAGCCAAATCATTTCAACTTCTTTAGGGAATATGAGGCCCCTTAAGAATAAACACTGTAATCATCAACAGGTTGTTATTTCCCTCTTTCTTTTTATGTTTGTCTATCATAATCCTCCTCTGGCTCCAGCACTTCCAGATGGAGCACCACCCTCAACATTTTCGTTTGTGTCTAATTTAGTCAGTCATATACACAAATACAAGGCTGAAGTCAGATCTCATTTACAGTAGTGTAAATCTGTAGCTGGATTTGGAACAGCTGTATAGATACCAGTCAAGTTATTCTAGATGTACAGTGGTGTTACCAAGTTTATTACATCAGTGTTACTATCTCCTGAAATATACAGTATTTGGAATATGCAGGGCTTAATATAAATGTCTGCAGAAAAAAATAACTATTTCAAAGCAGCTGGTGCTTTTCCATGATATAAATGGGAACCTTTAATACTAAATACCAAATTCAAAATACTTAAGAAATGTGAAATACAGAACTTGAGAAATTTGACATACAGAATAACACATATATTTACAGAATCTTCTGTCACAAAAACTTACTACTAGAAAGAATGATAGCTGATAGGAATTATTGTTTGTATATCTTTTGAGCATTATTTATGTTCTAAAGGATCCCGAAGAGATTCTGAAATGATATGTTTAGGATCTGCTTCACAGATCATTAAAATGTAACCATCCTGGGGAGAATATATCACCAACTTCTGCAGCTACAATAGTCAGTGAAGTTTTCAGAAGCAGAAATGATGGGTACCTCAGACAAATAAAACTGTAACACATGATATAAGTTACTTGGGATGGAATTTTTCCTAAACCATGAGGCAAACACCTTCACCCTCAGCCACGGGGCCAGGGAATCTTCGATAACCACAACATTTTGCTTTTCTATTTCATCTGAAACAGGGCACCTCCAGGAGCACTGAACTGCAGTACTGACTCAGCAATGAAAATGCCACCCACTGAGACAAGAACACCATTTCCTTCAGCTCTGGGGTTTTCTTTGGAGGTCTCCCATAAAAATCTTGAATGTATCAATGTTCTGAACAAGTTTGTTTTTCCTCCACAATTTGACAACTTATTTTACAATGGATCAAATGACAGTGTATTACCAAAAAAAAAAAAAAAAAAAGGTACCAGTATGATGACTAAACGGTAAACGTTGCTGAATAGCAGTTCCTTTTAAAGGAAGAACATTTCCTTTCATTTTTATGGTACCATAATTGTTTATCCATTGGTAAAAATGCCCAAATCAATATATTTTTCAAAAATGGTAAATTCCAATAGAGGCCAAATCTCTGAAACTCTAGCCTCCTGTTTCCTTGGAGTATGGAGGCCTTAAATAGCACAAAGCAGTAACCATCAGCTGACTGTTCTGCTGATAGAGTCAAGTTGTCACCAAGCAGAAAGAGAAGAAAATCTCTTCACTAAATTTAGAGTAAGCAAGGACTATTTGAGAATCCAAAGTGGCCCATGATTAAACTATGAGAACAGATAAACAATGCAGAATTTCATATTTAAGATGGCTTTTTTCCCTGTATGTATAAGTTCTGTTATTTACCAGAAACATTTGTGTAAATTATATCTATCCTTAAAGAGCTGCTAAAATCTTTATACTATGATACGGATTTGTCAGCCTACCAAAGTGTCATCTGCTAGAAACAAAGAACTGGGTTTTGTGTTCCTGTGGAGAATCCTAGAGGGTGTTAAAATGCAGACAGAAACTTTGCAAGCTGAAACTTCCAGATAAATTAACTAAACACTAGGCAAAAAAAGAGTGAGAAAGTACAGTCAGGAGTTGTATGAAGTAGCTGGATGAAACTCCAAAACTGGATGATTATCTCCGAAAGCTAGTCCCTCAAACAACTAATTTCCTGAACCATAACTTTAAATGTCATACTGCTCCTAGCACTCCGCTCTTTTCTTGAGAGAGGTAAGCACTTCTTGCAAAAGGAAAGAAACAGAAATGACCGAATTAGCAAAAAGTTGACAGATTTTGAAAAGGTTTTTGATAATTTAGGAAGCTTTCCCGGCAAGGGAATTCTAAATCTCCAGTATTGCAAACTGTGCCATCATGGAGGCAAAATCCCCTTAACATTAGATTACCCAAGGGTTAAGCCGCTACTGCACTCTCAGAAGACCCAGTTTAGCTCCCACTTCTCTTACCAACTTCCTGCATGGGCTTTGTTAATTCACTTTTCTATAGTTCTCCCTCTATAAAAAGCGGAATGATAGTAGCCACCAGTATGATTGGGGTGCTATAAGAAGGAAAAACCCAAACAAGTGGCAATGTACTCAGCTAGGAGTCTAAATTTGATATAAACAGACAGACCCTCACATACACCTGCAAAACCTGCTTTACATGCTGACCTCTGCAGTGTTGTTGAGCAGAAGATAAGTCAAATTAACAATATAATGGTCAGTTTTGGTACTCTGCTGGGGAAAGAAGAAAACTTTAGAAAAGGAGCATCTTCTAGTTCTTATTGAGAAAACAGAAGTGTCAGAGACATAATCAAGACACAGTTTACAGAGATACTAGAAAAGTCACGGCTGAGAAGAAGGAAAAAAGAAAAGGGAAGGGAAGGGAAGGGAAGGGAAGGGAAGGGAAGGGAAGGGA
>JAYRBT010000093.1:477470-488281 GCA_036023395.1 Myiotriccus ornatus
GGCAAGGGAAGGCAAGGGAAGGGAAGGGAAGGGAAGGCAAGGGAAGGCAAGGGAAGGGAAGGCAAGGGAAGGCAAGGGAAGGGAAGGCAAGGGAAGGGAAGGGAAGGGAAAATTCTTAATTCCGAAATTAAATATCTTGGTTGAAAATTTCATCTGCTTCTGGAAGCAGCTAAAACATTCTAAATGTTACGGTTTTTCATTGTGAAACTGGATTTCTTTTTTTGGATATAATTACAGGTTTTAAAGATGAATTGTTATATTGGCCTGCCAAAGTCTTACTGTCTGAGATTTTAAAATCTTTAATCATATGGTCTTTACATGCAGAAAATTCTGTGGGTTACAAAATATGTCTCCACTTGAGTCCCCTAATTCTGCAGGAGAGATGGTCAAATAAATAAGATTTCAACCTATTTAACTTTTCTAAGACTTGGTAGAGAATGGCATAAGGGACACTGTGAGTGTGGGCATAGCAGGTTCTGTTTCACTTGGTGAAAGGTTAGCTGTGGGCTCTGACCAGTTTTGATGTCTCTTGCTGCTGCAGTGAAAATCACTGGCAGGACTGCCTGCTTTGCCCTGCCACCTGACACTCCTCACGCCATGCCAGAGTTGCAGAGGTGGAGCAGCCAAGGGGTGGGCATGCATACCCTTCCTCTGACTCCGCCGTGAAGGTGGTGACCTCCAACGCAGGAAAAGCAATAAATAGCGTGGAGGCACTCACATCTCCAGATACCACAGCTGTTTTCTCAGAGTCTCACTGAGTCATGTCACATACAAGAAGGGGAAGTTTTCTAACTGAAAATCCCAAATCCAGAGCAGCCTGAAGGAGTGCATTTGTTTTAAAGAACTGACCTCCTATGTAATGTCACTTGACAGTGTTTTGTAACACTGATACAGTGTTTTGAGGATTGTGTTCCTGAGAAAAAGGTAACCCTCACTGACTTCTGGCTATCTTGAGAAAAACAATCAGAAGTCAGTAACATTTGACTTTTTTTCTAACATGCTCAGCCTGTGCACAAGGAATACAGGATCCTTAGCTAATAAGGAGCTGAAATCCACAGGTGCAAAAGTACTACTCCCATTCTTGCTATGCTGGAGATTTGGACCAACTACAGACCAAACCTGAAACCATCATAACGAGAGATGGAACAACAGTTGCATTTTCTACTGGCATTATTTTGGCAAGAAAACCAAGGTCTTTTACTTATTCCATTATCTTGGCTATCTTCTGAGCTGTGTGTAGTCAGCAGCCTGCTGCTACAGAAGTGAGAGCTCTTTCCTAAGCTCTGTAGAGCATTTACAGTGCAATAAAACAATCTAGAGGAAAGGTAAAGAGTATTACATGAAATGATAAAGGAATACTTCACGGTTTCTAACATTTATTCTGTGCCTGAATACAAAAATTCTATTTTAAAATCAGTTAGAAGCTAACTGTGCCAAAGAAAGCAGAGACTGTGATAAGATTGAAGATGAGATTACCTCAAAAGACACATTGCTTTGCCTCTTACTATTGATACATTAAAAACAAAGATCTGGCAAAGAGATCCTGACTGATCTTGGTGGGCCCAGCCTTTCACACAGCACTTAATGTAGTGAAAGGGACCAGCAATGTCCTAAATAACTAAAATTTCAACGGAAGTCAGTAATGCTAGAAGACCCTTTCCATGAAAAAGCCAATGGGCATATAACCAATGACAGTACAAGAATTTTTCCAGCTCAGAAGTGCAAAATTTTGGTCCTAGTGTCTGTAGTGTCTATATTCTCCACGACATGAAAATTTCAAATATGTGGCAGCAAAGCTTACTGACATTGATTGTTAAAGGTTGGCAAGATTCCTGTTTCTTCCTGGGGTATGCTATATCACAAAACCACAGAACACAATAGCAGTAGCAGGAATTGACGAGTACTTCTTTTATTCCTGCCACTGAGTTGGTTGTCGAGATCAACAGGAAGCAGACCTAAATGCAGAATGTTTAGGTGTAGTCAGCTCTGTTACTCCATCACCCTTCATGAAAAAGGAAGTGGAATTAAGAAAGTTTCTCCCATGAAAAAGACTGTACAGGAGTAGATGGATTTCTCAGACTCCTTAACAGAAAGTAATAAAAAATTTAATCTGTGGGAGAGACAAAAGAATTTTCTATAACATTTAAGACCCAGTGTTTCACCTCAAGACCAAGCCAAGCTTAAAATTACCTCCCTTCTGTTCAGACTACACTTGTGAACTCATGGGCATTACTATCACGTGAGTTTAGTCCCACTAAATAAACTGTTTACTGTTGATACAGGTCAATTCACAACTGTCAAGTTATATTTACACATATATAGGTATATACAGGGGTCGTAGCTTTTCAAGGGTTCTGCTAATGAAGCCAGTTAGGAAGAACCACACCCCCCAAGCTGAAAGCCATAAATGAAGATGTCTCTAGGACAGCGAAATGACAGCACATCTTTCCAAGCATTCTTCGGAAAAAACCCACTTTTTAAAGCGACAGGGTAGCAAATGGTCAGTGAGGAGTGTTCCTTCTTAGCCACATCGCTTTGAGCTTACACTGAAACCATAAAGAGTGGTCCACACCCTGCTGCAATTGCCTTGCTGCAAGAAAGGGCCTTGTGACAAAAAAGGGCTATGGAATAGATCCAATAAAGGATTTAGGGACATAGAAAGCTCAATTTGGCAATATTTACTATTTAGGCACCTGATCTTCAGAGTGGAATTCACACTGTGTTAGGATCTGAGGCACCGGAAGAGTTTGGTGCTACAGAACAGGATCCAAACTTGAAGCATGTGATGAAGTTGTGAGTGACCCAGACCAAGCAAGTGGGTTTTCGGAAATCCTATCCCTCATCAGAAGTTACACTGCTAACCCAGGGCTGCAGAGATGCCTTTGTCCATAAAGCCCTACTGGGTGTTCAGGCATTGACTCAAGCATACTGCCCCCTCCTACAGGTAACCTTTCAAAGACCCCAGGAAGACTCACTCTTCCCTTTTAATAAAAGGTTGCTGTTGCAGATTTTCTGTATAACAGATGGTGGTTAGAAACATGCTAACTGGAAACTGGAAACACAGGTTCTGTTTCTTCCTTGATCTGAATAGGCTCAAAGCTATTGCCTCCCATATCCCTAGAATGGACAGGATTTACCCAGCATGCCATGCTCTTGAAAGCTGTAGATAGGTTAAACCTCTGCACTCTGCTTTAATATTTTGCTTTTGTTCATTAACATATGCAATGTTTGTTGGGTCAGAGAAACAGTACTCGACAGAGGACACAGTTCTATGGCTTGTCACACATTTTTGCTTGAGGAAAGTCTGTTGAAGTCCTTTGGATCTTAAAGTGGGATGGGAAGAGACTCAATTTTTGCCCAGACTGGATTAATACTTATTAAGGACAGTACAGGTCTATAGTAATCTTCAAGGGTAAATAAGAGATCCTTCATAAAGTTCATGCACACCCAGATGAGACTTTTGGATAAATGACATTGGTTGCCACATTTTTTGTACAGTCACTTCTTAAAGTTTTTGTTTAGTCACATCCGTGAAACATATACAGACACAGGGTGAAAAGTAAATACTCATCATTATGAATTTTTATTCGTAAGTTAAACAATATATGTGAGTTGTGTGAAAATTTACATATAAGGAAGCAGGCTTCTTCTCATACAGGTTAAAAAAAATACAGCTTAGCTGCTAAGGCACATACTGGTAACTGCTGGAGAGAAAGTGTAAAGCTTGCAGCTTACTGATATATGTTTGAACATGCTAGAAGTATATAATAACCAAGCCTTGCCATGTAAAAATGAAAAGAAAATTTATGTGTTTTATGTTTTTCATGCTATAGACATGATTATATTGCAGCAATTTAAATATACACCATGCAGTCCCTTACGAGCTGCTTCTTTGTCAAGATTTTGATCTCTTTGAATCAATCTATATGAGCTGTGTGTTGTTTAAAGTATTCTTATCAACTCTATAATTTGCTTTCTTTGAACAGCCTATGTGCTGCAACATTTGATCAAAGAAATAAACATTTACTTGCACAACCCAAAGTAAAGTGCATGATCATTTTTATAACTCCGTACTATAAAATGTAAATATAGTTGTTCATAGATTATACAGGATGATATAAATAAATGAGTTTGAGATTTTTGAAATATAAGCATATCCAATGTGTCATGTATTTTTGTCTTTAACATTACTGTCTATCAAACAGAAAAATCAATGAATTGTTTAGAACATAGATTATGCAACTTTTAATAATTTTACTCCTCTCTTAACTGGCAACCAATATACAGAAACACTCATGGCAAATTAAGTAAGGAAAACACAAAAACATAAAGTTTTGGATTTATAAATTTCTTCATAAAGAAAATGTTGATGGAGGCTCTGCTCTTTTCCAATGCAAAGAACAATGGCCATTTAAGATTTAACATCGCCTAACAGTTCTGGGCTATGGATATTAATTCACAGCTGATCACTAGACTTCTGATTATTAAAAATGTAGAAAATAAATCATACGTGTTTGATGTTTTATAGCTGCAAAAACGTGGTAACTTACATTCAATTCAACCATCTTTTATATAAACACACACATAGAGGCCTCACTGAATTGAGGGCAAATGGAGTCTAATCAATATGAAGTACATAATACATAAAGGATGGATGCAAATTTTATAGTACACAAATAAATAATTAATTTCTACTTTCTTACTGTAACAAAGTAAAAAAGTCAGCATATTTTGAAGTTTAACAGAACTTTTGCCAGAGCCATGAAAACTGTGGAAAGACATCTCAAGAACATACAGTGTTAACTGTGCGCAGTCCAGGGAAGGAGAGGCATGCAGGCATTTTGCTTCATGTAAAAGAAAAGGGTAAGGTGTTCTGGCCTGAGCAGAACATTTAACATGCCAGGTCCCTAGGAGGTGATTAAAGTAAGCAAAAAGCCAGGATTGGACCGACTTTAGTATCCCGATCCTCTCTGGTGATGAAGTTGCCCTTACAGAGTGCCTTTGTTATTCAGGGAAGGGGTTCACTTTTTCCCAGCTCTGTAGCTAGGCGTTTTACTTCTCAGTATAGATACATAAATGCTACTCATAGTATGAACTATTTAGGTCCCAACTCTGCCACCCTTCCTGACACTGGGACTGTTTCAAAGGAAGAGCCATGATTCCGCAGAGATTTACAGGAGCATTCAATTTTCTTCTTATGAATAGTTTCACTGTCTGAAACAGGACTCCTACAAATCCTTTTAGAATTGAGACCTACTCTAGTATTTCTTAGTGCAAAAGGTGACAGAACCCGTAGAAACTGTTGTCTATGCCAGGACTGTAACCAGACAGATGTGAAGTTAGTCAGAAGGCTTCCACTGGCCACTCTAGGCTTTAATCAGGGATCTAATAAAACCTGAATGGTAGACTTAGCATAGCAGAATTTTTTGGCTTCTGATACCATAGGGCTCTTTTAATCTAATGCAACTATGAGTGGTGGCTAAGGGCCCACATCTGGAAATACTTATACACTGAAAAACCCCCTTGCTTGTGTGTAAGCACATGAAAAACTGCATCACTTACTGAGTTTGCTAGAAGTTCAGTGTTGCATAATCTTCAATATTGGTTTGACAAAGCACAGTCAACAGCTTATGGGAGCCTAGTAAAACAAAAAGTCCTGGGAGAAAAGGGGGCAAGGTCAGGACTTTGCATTAAAATAGTTGTAAGGTAAGAGAAGATGTGGTATTTCTACACTTGTGATTATTACTACTGTGTAGGAACCCCGGTAAATAACCACATTTTGCATTTACCTTACAAAGCAGAGATAGTTCAATGATGAAAATGAAAAATGGGTTTGGTCAGAAAAGCCTTTGTGTCTGGAACACAGCTATAAGTAGCTCACTATCTAGGTTGAAAATGGTAATGCAGGATAGTGTGTCCTATTTTTCCATGCTTGCAGTGAAGATACAATACTCGAATTCAGTCTTGGTAGTTACTAATATACCACACAGACACAATTACACCCTGTGTACTGCATAAAGGAATCACTTGTGTCTGCCTCTGTTACAATGAGCAGTGGGGGGCCAACATGCAAGAAGACAAAATGCTTTGCAAGGAGGAAGGAGACCAGAAGAATCGATGTACCCAAATACAAGGACCTTGATTCTTTTTGGAGTGATTTAAGTCCCTTTCCATCAATTATCGTCCTTTGTCTCCAGAGTCTTATCACAAGCAGCATTACAGGAACTGAACAAAACAATACTCAGGCTCAAATAACCCTGTGAACTGTGCTGACATTTCCACACCCTGTTGCTGTGTTTGACCATGTTACTAAGTTTTAAAAAAAAAGCAAAAGACAAAACCTCAAAATCTAAAATGTAAAATACTCCATACAGAACTTGTATGTTTAAAATAACATGCTCACCCTTTCCTGGTGTCTTTTCTGCCATCTAGTATTACTGATACCTCACTCTGCAATACCATAATGATGTGATATGAAAAACTGCAGCACAAAACAAGGCTGACTTTCTCTAATTCAACAGCATCTCAAACAAAAAGTTCCTGCTTTGCAGGATTCTCAACAGGTTTATTTTTTAGTAAATTAGATCCTGTCCGTTTGCATTCCAATCTCTCTTTCCCTCTTGGTGAAATTTGAGTTTCAGAACAATTATAAATTAAAAACCTCACTTATATATAGGCAGAAGTGCTCTGCAGCTAAATTTTGATATTTTTCAGTGAAATACACAATGTCTATTCATTTACTTTTACTGTTCAGAATCAGAGTAATAATTTTTTATTTATTACTGATATGTGAAGTTTTGAGGGCACACGAAATCAATGAAAAGCATCTATTTTTTTTTTCATTCATTCACGCTAGATATGTGACATTTCATGGTAATTCTTGACAGAACACTGCAGTCATTGCTTATTTGAAAATAAATTAAAAAACATGTTGAAAGTCAAAAAAGAAAAAAAAGACCTTAGGAAAGTCAGCTATTTTTGACAGTAAGTTAGCTTCTGTGAAACAAAGCCTTGTCTTTCAGAAAGTGTTTACGATCTATGAGGGAAAAAAAAATATATCCTTGGGCTAAAATGTTTATTGGCACCTACGAGTCTGAAGAGAGCAAGTCAGGCCTGTGGTTTTTTGAGGGCACTTTATCATTGCCTGCATTCTCAAAGGGATCTGTGAATGAATAGAGCTGGATTACTCAGTCTTCTATTCCACGCCTATTCCTCTCCATTTTCCTTGGCAAGACTGAGCGCCAAGCTATTTTTAGTTAGAATGTTTTCTATTTTTAGACAAATATCAGTTAAGAGACATTGTTAGGAAAAAATTAAAAAAAGAAAAACACATGGGGGTGGGGATGAGGCTTCCCATCTCATATTGTGAAGCACGCCCTTCAACCTGTAACTCCAGGCATTTCAGCTGCTTCCAATCTTGGAAAAATAAAGAAAATTCAGAGTTCAGGGATTTAAAAATAAACCTACCCTCTGGCAAACACACCAAAATACAACAAGCTGTTACTATGTGAAACAGTGACTACAAAAACAAAGAACATTCTCCACTGTCTAGATTGGGATAAAACTTTGGAGCTATTAAGTTATAAGAATGTTACACAGACTGTAATGTAAGATTTTTCCAGCTTCTTAGCCAGATATATCATGTTTTGGAGAAAGAAACAGTGATCTGTGAAATAGATTTTGTTTTAAGAAATACAGCTTTAAGATCCCAGTCTGACAAAGAAAGGAAGTATGAACAGAGCTTGAAACACATTTATATTCTGCACATATTTTTCACCTTTGTCACCACAGCATTTTAACAACAATCCACTCAAAATATTTAGTAAGTTATTAAAATATTTTAAAAATTATTACGAAAAGAACAAATGAAAAATAACACGACCTGACCCTCAATAAGGTTAAAACATGAGGACCAGACCTCCTTCAAACTATACTCAAAAGAAGCTTTTGCTCTACCATGGGCTTTAGAGTAACTAACTTTGCACCTCTTTTTTCTGTTTTTTCTGTTCCTACTCTCTTCTTAAATAATACAGAAAAACAAGCTCTCAGGTGAGCGGCTTCCTCTTCATTTGAGATACATTAGGATTACAAAGTACCTTTTATGTTAATCAAATCTTTGTTGAAATAAATCATGATGGAAATCACTTTTTTGTTTGTGTTTTTGAGAAAAAGCAAAAGTTGTATTACAACTTTCCTTTAGTTGCTTTTTTCACATGCTGAATTAGTTTGAAATGTATTAGAGAAAAATAAAAGAACAGTGTCAACATCTGAACCTCTGCCTTTCTTCTTCTAGCCTGAAAAGTAACAAAAGTCTTTCACTCATTAAATGCACAGTAACAGGAAGCTGCAGAGTTATCAAGGAGAGCTTGAACAATAGCCTGGGAAGATAAAGAGTCAAAAATCTCATGAGGATAAGTGGAAGGAAGGGAATAAATTGCTACCTATTGGGTGCAGTAGAGGGACTAATTTGGTCACTACCACTGGCTGGAACAGTAGTCCCACTGAGGGACTACTTTGGACAGAATAGAATTGCCTTCCACAGTTTTCCAGCTTTGAAGTTTCTCTTATGGTCTTGTAAAAGCTACTGTTTACATGAAGCCCAAATTGACGGAATAATAAGATTAGGTGAAATATCAGTTTCTGTTTAAAAGAGATATATTTCTAAAGTAAATGCTTTAAAAAAATGAAATTAGTATTGATGAAACAGACACTTTTTTAGTACTTTTGAAAATGAGATATTTTCCCTTTGGAGATTTTTTCTGTAGTAATCATAGTTAGGAATAACATAGAAAAACCTCACATAACACTAGGTTACAAACACATTTTGCAAAGGCTTAGTACTAGGATGGCAAACAAAGAAAGACCAAAGGAATATTTAAAAAATGCTGAAGATCTTGAAGTCAGTCCCATGATTTTGTCATACATAATGTTGGTAATAGTGGTTTGGCTCATATTTACTATAAATTAAAAAAGGTGAAGGCATTTAAAAAGCCTAAATAATCATCTAAAGTAAATTTTTTGGCCAGTTGACCCTTTCCAAACATCTCCTGGCCTGTGCTACTGGTAACAGTAGCTGTTTTTTGAACAACCCGTCTTCAACCAATTTACAAAGGAAATCAATAGTGCTACCCCCATTTTACAGATAGGGAAACTGAAGCATTAGGAGGAAATGTGACTTATCCAAGGTCACACAACAGTATTTGGCAAAGCTATTAATAAAATAGAAGTCTCACGAGTCCTAGTCCAGGGCAGTATCCAATACACTGTACTGTCTTTAGATCACCCTGAATAACCTTTCTTACATACAGGCTTACTTTCTATACTGTCCCAGATCTTCAGCCCATGGTAGTTGAAAGAATTCCCCTGATTTCAACAGCTCAAAATCTGACTAGATGTGTATTTCACAGCTTTTTATATGTAGTATTAAGTTATGATGACAAGAGAAGAAAATACACTTATTACATTAAACAAGCTAAAACAGTTGCCTTACTTTTCTCTAAAAAGAGAACACACAGAGAGTTATATGGGCTTATTTACTACAAATATACAGATAAGAGTCTTAATTGATATGAAGAGGCTTTCAGAATCTAATTAACCTCCTAGCTAGTCATTAGCTCTGTGACCTTTAGAAATAATTGACAGAAGAAATTTTCTCTTCATCTCATTCAGAACTTCCACACCAAGTGACTAATCCTACATGTGCTTTAGGATCCACAGCACACCTGTAAGGATTGATGGGATAATGTGCAGTAAGTTCATGAGCAAAACAGGACCATGGTACTCCTCTCAGGTACAAGCACTGCCCATGGACTCCCAAGTGCCATTCTCATCAACTCCAACCTTTTAATATGCTAAAGCTATACTAAGTTTTAAACCTCAAGTCCCTCAAGAAAATTTAGCAGTATTTCATGCTTACTAACATGTTGTGGCTAGTCATACTAAAAGCAAGTGGATTTTCAGTTCAAGCCTGTTTTTCTACAAGCCTGTGGAAGAATTAATTTATTGCTATCTACCACTGGTTGTACGCTTTCATTGGATGCATTTTTTTCAGAGCAAAAATGGTTTTTTTTCAACAAGCAAAATGGACATAAGAAAAAAATTCTAAATTCAGCCACCCTATAGGGCTTGATATTACTTTGTTCCCTGTCATTTTAACATTTAGGTCTGTGAAGGTTTTCCTGTGTGCTGTAAAACACAAAGGATGAGCAACCTGCAAGACAAACTTCACATGTTCAGAACCTCCCTTCTTCCTCTTAGGGGAAAATGCTGCTGCAAATGACACTCAACTCTTTGCTATGTTCAGACTGTTCTCCCAAATACAGGAGTCCACTGAAAAAGAGGAAATACTCTGTAGAAGGTCAATACACCAGCAGTTACTAGAGCAATGAAGATGTATGACCCTAGGCAAAACAGGTTAAAAGAATGATGCTAGATGCTCATTATCCATGAAAAAGAGTCTAAAATGTGTAAATTATTTAACAATGTGACATATTATTGCAAAGTAGAACTAATTTTTTTTTTTTTTCCCCATGGTAAACCTGAAGCTGCATCACAATGGCCCTAAAATAATTAATCTCCTAGAGTAGTTCAGATTAATTCTTGATGAAATCTTCACTATCACTATGTGATAAAAAGCAAGAGTACATCCAATTCATGTTTTCCATACTTACCTAATTTCCATGAGAAAAGAGAGGAAAAGGAGGATAGAGGAGCATCAGGTGTCATGGAACATCAATATCTAACAGTCACAGAATCACAGACTCATAGAATTAACTGGGTTAGAGGGGATCTTCGAGATCACCAAGTCCAAC
>JAYRBT010000093.1:488381-522519 GCA_036023395.1 Myiotriccus ornatus
CTTCCTTGAGCTCTGCTACCATGCAGAGCAAATCACTGACCTGCTCGCATCGCACACAGGTGCCTCTCACAGCGTCCTGTGGCACTGCTGCCAGGATCAAACAGTCTGCACAGCCAGGGACCTGAATGCTGCATCCTTCTTGGAGGGTTCTGTCTGTGTCAACACACTCCTAATGGTAACAGTAATGACGGCTTTCATTTTTTTAGAAACCATTACTGGCTTTAATTGAAACATGGGGAAAAAAACCACAACAAACAAAAAAAAACACCACCTAGGAGATGGCTGTGCCCTGCCTGTGCAAACTGCCGTGCCGCGCCCTCACTGACGTGCCATGCCCCTGTTTGCCCGCTCCTGTATGTCGCGCTCCAGGTCGCTGGCGCTCCGTGGAGATGTTTATATAACCCTCTCGAGCACCAGCTAACGAGCCTGTCCCACCTCTGTCTCACCTGAGTCGGTTCCTGAGGAGCAGTCAAGCCCAGGCTTGGAATTCAAAAAAAAAAAAAAAAAAAAAACCGGGACGATGTGGGGAGCGGAGGCAACTCCCGGGTCCAGCTCCCGTGCCCAAAAATCCCTTTAATATAAACTCCTCTCATTGAGGACATATCAGATATTAAACTGATAAGAACAGACACAGATTGAAAGAGCAAGAGACAAGAGAAATAGGAGAGCACAACTTGATGACACTCTGAAGCATGTATTGGTGTGCAATTGAGAAAAGATTAAGAAGGATGAAACTGAGGATGAGGTGAAGATCAGAAGACCCTCAGAAACTGTCAAAAGACAGTCCTTCATAAGAGAGGTATAAACATTATTTGACAGAAACAGTATTGATATATGTTACATGGAGAATCATTTTACTGTATCATCATCACCTTATTTTGCAACCTGTTCTATTGTGCCATATCTGAAGTAGGATTGTAAATACTTTGAGGCAGGACCTGTCAGTGTGCACTAGAATATAGCAAAATTGCAAGAGTGAGCAAAGAGGTGAGTGAAAGGGGATAATATGCTTGATATATATTCAGGTGAAAAAAAACATTTAGAGTAAGCAATGTACAGCTGAGAAACGAAATGAGAATAAGGTATTGAAGCAGAAAGATATCACACTGTATTGCAGGAGCTGACATCTTCCTATATGGAAAAGTCTGTGTTGAGGACCCTGAAACCCTTCTGAGAGCCAGGGAGATTAAAAAAAAAAAAAAAAAATAAAAAAAGAGAGAGAGAGAGAGAGAGAGAGGAAAGGAGCAGTTGAAGCCAGAAACCAGAAAAAGATACAGCCAAAAGCAGATAACAAGAGAGGTATTTCAGAAAAGGCAAAGACACTGAGCTCATGGGAGAGCTTTTTGTAAGGTAAGAGACTGCTGCAAAGAGAGACAAATGTGTGTGCATGCGTGCAAAGTAGGAGTTTTACACAGTGAACTTTGCAAAATTAAGAGATTTGGCGGGTGATCAGCGCCCATGACATAGAACCTCAGTTAAAAAAGAGAAAGATGAATGAAGTCAGTGTTCCTCTTTTTTCTCTACTAGTTATTAGTGGTACAGCAGAGGGGAACTGAGAAGGTGGATGGATGTTTGTCTGAAAATGGAAGATAGGTTTAATGGAATGAATTTGAAAGGGCTGACCTAGTAGGAGTACTTGAACTAAAGGCAGTGACCACTGAATCAGCAGAGGAATAGAAGCCAGTTGGAGAAGGAGGGACAATAATAGCAGCAGGGTCAAAGAAATTGATGGATTGGGGGCTTTAAAAGAGCTGAAAGATAAAGTGGTGAGTGATTTGTGGAGGTATGATTTATGTGCACACAGAGCAGGGATCAGGCTATTAAACTCAGTATTCGAGAAACTGAATCAAAACGAGGACTTAGTGAAAACTCACTAGAGGTCTGCTAAAGCTGAGACAGTAGGTGATGCTTTGACATGAAATAAATGACAAGGAAAAAGGGACAGTGACTGAGAAAACAGGCAGGAAGTTTCACCTTAAATCAGCAAAGCCTTGATGGCTTAGCTGAAGAATTACGCCAGATTTCTGTAACATCATTAGAGCTCTAATTCCACTGGAAGCCAAGATGCAAACATTCCCCAATATTCCTGCTATGAAATCTGTCCTCTTCAATCTAAGGTCCTTTCTGAGCTCCTAAGCAGTGGACTCACAGCACTGGATTCTTGTTAATCAGAGGAGTGTGGCAATGAAATATCACTGACATAAGCTCTGTTACAATCACTTCTGTTTTACAGAAACAAGGAGAGGATCTGGCCTCATTCTTAATAAATACGAAGAATGCATAATACACATACTCAACTGCTGTAAACCTCCAACATTTTCTCTTCCCCATTTCCTTATTGCCATAAGAAAGTTATTGCCTAGTGCTATGGAACTTTGCTGAATATATTACTGTTGGTATTTACATACACACTTGGAAGTTAGCATAAATATTAAATTAATATTTTTTCCCCAATGTTGAAGGAACTCTGCATGGTTTCTGCTATTCCTTAAAAGAAATTACTATATCCAGCAACTAATACTCACTTTTTAACTGAAGGAAAATTGAATGAATGAATGACTGTGGTGTGAGTGGTTTGGTGGCTGAGGACAAAAAGGCTTCAGTTTGAAGAATCTAGTTAACTCTAAACAGAAGTCTCAGAATATACCTTTTTCCTCTGCCCTTCCCCCCCCCCCAAACTAATACATATCTTCATATAAATTTTGGTAAGACTCACAATAATTGTCACTGTTGCTTAAAATGGATAAACCTGAGTGTTGAATGAAAACATTTTCCTCTTCTTGAGTACACAATGACTTTTAGTTACCTGTATATGTTGTAAGTGTATTTAGTGGGTGTTAACTGAAAAACATTCAGCTGGTAGATAATTTTTGTGCTGTGAAAAACTCAGATATACCAAACTGCATGTTAATCAACACCATTTTGAATGAAGAAACTGAAAAACACCATCTCAGTTATATTTATTAGAAGAAAATAAAATGGTTACATGTGAAAAAAGTGTGAGCTATTTATTTAAAACATTAAAAGAAAAGAGCTCAAAGAATAACAGGAACTGGCCTTTACAATTCTCTTGATATTAGCCACTCCATTTTTCTTCAAGACAGATTTATTGAGATCATATACCTATAAGTTGGGTAGGACCAATTTTCCACTGAAAAATAGTGTATTGAAAAACATGTGATGTTTGTTAGATGTATGACACTTGCTGTCTTCTGATACTTTAAATAATAAGATTTGGCCTGAAAACTCACTCCTTCAGAAATACTACATGTAATTAATTCCAGAAATTAAACTGAAACATTTGCTTAATAAAATTAACAGCTTTATCCAGATCTACATGAAAAGTTACACAATTTTTCTATTTGAATACCAGTGGTTTAACTTAAAAGTAATTAACTACATATTAGAGGGCTTTTAATTTTCTTTGAATATAGATTGTTACCAGAAGCTATAACACATTCTGATGACTGATAACACGGTTCTATCACAACTGAAAAGTAACTAAATAGTTAATATTATGCTGGTTCTGAATGGAAATTGGATTTTAAAGACCTTCATACAGTTGACAGATATATTTCAAATTTTCATAAGTCTAGCTAAAAAAGTTTTCTTTCTCTAAATACTGTGCAGAAATCTGTGAGAACAGCTATGACCTTTTCTTCTGCTGAAATATAGTTATTGAAAAATTGAAAATGATCAGATTTAATAATACTGTCTGATTCTCAGCTGCAGTTGATTGCTCTGGAAGAACAAGATTAAAAACTTGTAAGTGTGAAATCTAACTGCCTGAAAGTGAAAAGAAGATGGACTCCTTACAAGGAAAATATGTGTAATGTAGTCAGTTTAACTGATCAATTAAAATATTTAAATGTGTGGCAGATTTATATCCTGTACCTAAAAATATACCCAAACTCATGAAGAGTCAAACCATTTATCAAATTGCGTATTTTCAGGGGCTCTATTCCTCTTTTGTACTTGTAACTATGATGTTAATTACCCAATAAAGGCATGATAGTTTTGTTCAAAACCTACACCCTGCAGAAATACTCCTTGGATTCTGAAACCATATCAGTATGGATGCAGTTTAAGTATTTTGTTTCAGGCAAAACACTGAAAAATATAACAGTAAACCAAATTCAAAGTTGACAGCGCATACGGAAAAACTATAAACATTCACTTAATTTGGTCTTTTCTGCTTATTGTTAGGTTGCTCAATTTAAATAACGTATATTTAAATTACCTACTTTTATTTTCATCCCTGTAAAAAGGTATGCCCACCAAACCTTGGGTATAGCCAGAAAATTATACATCTGCATTCAAAACTGCCTATCAGCCTATCCAAACTGGCCCACTCTTAATGCAGAAAGGAATTTTGCTCTTTCTGAAAAATCTGATAGGTATAACAACATAGACATTATTTGAAATTTTGAATTTTAACTCAGGTATCTTTAAAAACCATAATCCTGAAGATCAAAAGTATTCATTCATTGTAAAGCAATTAATAAATCCCTAACTGGATTACTCACCTATTTCCACAAGAAAGCCTGCAGGAAGAAGTAAAGATATCACAGGAAACTTTTCTGCTAAGAATATTCTGGCTTTTTGCCAGTATAAGAGGACAGGACATTATTTTGGGCACAGAATTTGAATTCTGTTGGAGAGGACATGGGCTTGAAAAATCTAGGTGACAGAAAAGGCTTCATGTCTATACAGATGATTCAAAGTAAGAGAGAAAAAGAGATGATGGAGAGGAGGAAGATATTATGCACTTTCCTCCTAGTCTTACATCACATAAATTTTTGTTCTGCTGTCTGAACCTCACCTTCTTCTAAGGGGGGAGAAAATCTGGGGGGAAATCATTAAGGAAGTAAAGCAGTATCTTCCTAGATGGTGACATAAGGATAGACAGAAAAGTGATATATATTCCTGTGTGCAGTTTTTGCCCATCTATGGTGGTATGTCTGTGACTCTTTGTAACATGTGTAGCAACGTTCATTATGCAACATTTTTTATCCATAAAAAACATTATATGTAAATAACTAAGTTACTTCCTTACATTGCTAGTCTCAAATGCATGACTAACTTGGGTGAAGAATTCAAAAGCATCAAAGTCTCATTTGAGACAACATACAAATTATTTAAAAATCTGAAACTAACACCTTTAAAAACTAAGCATCAAGGTACTCAGGAATAAATTTTCACTGACCTTTAACCTTCCATTACTTCTTAAAATTGTAATATTGTAATACTGGATGCCTAATCACTCAGGTGCTTTGAAAACAGAAATTGTATAGGTCAGATTATCCATTTCTTAGATATCAGTATGAGTGTTTTGCTACGGGAACAAAATCATTGAAGGCTTCATGTATTTTGCACGGTTTGAATCCGAATGCGATTTTAAAGTAAACTGACTTTTCTGCAAGTATTAGAACCTTAAATTTTAAAATTTAAAATATTATTTAATAAGTGTCATCAATTGTAATTAAAAATCGCCCCATGCTTTAAAAAATAGTAATTAAAAAGTGTTTCTAGCATTCTGCTTTGATACTGTTACTATTATATTATATTAACAGCATTTGTGAGAGGTAGCTGAAGCATTTTTATTTTGCAGATTGTAAGTAAACTTTTCTTGCATTTTATTAAATATCCTTCCTCCATAAATAATCAAAAAGCTAAAAAAGTCAGTTAAATGCCTCAAAGCAGTGGCTCTAAATCTTCTTTCACATCTTTTACAATGTATTTTCAATTCCTCCTGGACAGACAATATTATAACTTTTGGAGTGTGGAGACAAGGTATGCAATGTTTTCTGGAGAGCATGTGGCTAGGGGAGACCAGGAGACAAAGGGGAGATTCAGCTGGTAGGTAATGGTCAAGGCACAGAGAAGACTAACGGGACACAGGGACAAAGCAGCACAGAAAGCTGGACAATAGGGAGCCAGAGATCCCATTGCAAGACTCAGTAGGATAAAACTTACAGCTCACAAGACATAGCTTTCTTTTAGTCTTGGCTCCATCACCTCCAAACCCCAAACCAATACACCAGTGTCCTGTTCTGCTCTCCTGCTGCTATGTCACCTGAGGGTCTTACCTACTCGCTTGGAGCACCTCTGTCTCAGAGCAATACATGAAGTCTTACCTCAACAATATCTGAATTCGTTCGACTCTCATGTGGCTCATTGTACTCGGTATATTTCAGCAACACTTTGTCCATATCAGTGCTGGCATACTGGAACAGTTTGTTGGTGCTGTTGAAGATGATCAGAGCAATCTCACAGTCACACAGAACACTCAGCTCATAAGCCTTCTTCATTAACCCAAATTTCCTCTTTGTAAAGGTCACCTGGAAAAAAAGCAAAAAAAGTCCATCAAAACCCCACAAGTTAAGTTCTGTAGTCCTTCTCCTTTTTTTCTGAAATATAATGTGTGACTGCAGTAGTCTTTGAGTTGAACATGTTCAGAAGACAAACTCATAAATATAATTACAGTTACAAATAGAATATATATGTATGTGTATGTGTGTTACATAAGGGAGGAAATATACCTAATTATCACTGCACAGAACTTGAGGTACAGGTAAGGAGAATGAGACATTTTCATTTAGTGGTGCTATGAAGTGTTGATACTGCATCTCTCTCTCTAACTTCTAAATTCAGATACCCTTTAGACTGCATACATCTTTCCCATCAGTATTTAAAAACTGCATCTCTGATTAGCAGCTGTAAATAGTTTGAACATGTGCAGTCAATTCTTACTTTTGATAGCAAATTACTTTGATTTCAAATCTCTCAACTCCTGCTAGATTTAAAGCAAAGACATAATTTTATACAGAATTTAAGTAGTGTAAAAGAGATACACTGGTCATATAAACACGCTCAAAATAGTTTTGAAGAAATATCAAGTGTTAAAAATTCAAACATTCCTGTGAGAAATGAGAATTCTAAAGCATGAATGAAGAACAAACAAGAGCCAGTCAGACCTTTGAAAAAAGTTCTTTTCTAGCCACAGAGCAGATTTTATTTCATTTCAAGCTATATGCTTAGAAATATAAACTGGCATTTTTTAGTACAAGGGTTCATATTATACAGGAAAAAAAAAAAGGATGTGCTTCTAAATTCTCAGAATGCCAGTGAATGCCCAAACATCATGCAAAATCCAGGCAATATGAAAAATAAAATTATTCTGTACAAAACCATAATTTCCAATGGGGACTGTTTTGACAATGAAAGACCTGCACATCAAACAAATTTTTTCCCTCTTCTTTTCTTCACTAGCTTACATGTTCCAGTAAGACATGTGAGTTGAAATAAGAAACTACCAAGAGCTGTTTAACTTAATTATATGGTTGAATTTATCTCCTTCTGTTTCTTCATATGGGCAATTTCCATTAAATCTATGTGATTCTTTACACATATTTTATTCTCTAATAATTTTCAGCTACAAGGATTTTAAAGAAAAAAATACGGTTTTGCTAAGCATATAATTAATCAAATTTAGCAAGCAGTCAAAGTACTTGAGGTCAAGGACAGGCACACAACCAAGTTTATAGGTCTGCCAAATTCTGCACTTGTTGCTGCCCTTACTTGTACAACCATAAGCAGTGGCACCTCTGCACTTTAATGCTGAGGCAAGAAGTTTCGTGTGTACATGGTTCATACGGCTGCTGTTTTATCTTATCACACTCCTAACGCAAGTTAATGCTAACTGCAACCCCAAACCATCTTAAAATCCTGGCACATCAGGCCATGGAAAACGTGACTTTTAAGTATTGCTAATTCCTATTTGCTAGACCATCTTAGAAAGATGAGGCTCTGAGCCAATACTCTTATTCTCCCAAACAGAATACACTTATTCTCCCAAATGAGGAATGTTATTCCTCTTACTGTAAATTTCAATCATTTCAGCCTTTGTCACCATACTGCTAAAAAAAGATGGATTGGCATTAAATACAATTATTCAAGCATTATAAAAACACACTTTCCACAGCACTGGTCTCAAGTATGCATAATTAATCGTTAGTTCTTTCTAAATTTTTCTATCATGGTTTTTGATGTTTGGAATGATTAATGAGATAGGTAACAAAACTTCACTCAAATTCTAAAAAAAAACCAAAACACAAAAAACCAAACCCATTAAAAAAAAATCTTGTCTGTAAAATACTCCTTTAAACTTTTCTCTGATTAGAGAAAATTGCAATGCAATTTTTGAAACATATATATATATATATGCTTGTTTTAGAAATAACTAAACTTGCAGAAAATAAAATTTACTAATTCAACTTATTTTTCTGCATCTAACATGCCCTTCAATCAACTTTTTGACCTCAGTGCTGTAGGTGGAGTGTCTCTGTACAATATGGTTATCTGTTGTGCAGAAACCTCTGCATTTAGCATGTTATAGCTTTTCACCATCAAAGTACACCCCAGTACAGAAATATCCTTAAAGCCACTGTTTGTGTTTACTGTTAGGTGCTCCTAAACATTTAGAAAAACCACACAGCTCTGTTGCAGAGCAGATACTTATTTCACAATACTTATCATCAGAATGATGCTGGTTAGAGTTCCTTTTTTTGGAAAGTGAAAACAAAAAAAAAAGAGAAAAATAAATCAGCTAGATCTTTCTTTTCTCTTTCTTTAATATATAATCTTCAATGCTCTGCGTTTGCTTTGGTTTTAACTCCTTGATTTTTTCTAATATTTTCTAAATCTACCAGCTAATGATTTCGCTAACTGCTGATAAATGCATTTAAAATAATTGTACCTATTACTGTTTCTGTGGTGATGTGGAATATTAATTTTTAAATGTGCCATTCATAGTGGTTTATCTTTTTATACATATATATATATTTTAAAATTATTATGCTTTTACACCAGTTTATATTAGAGGTGAACTTGTATTTTTGAATGCATAGTGATAGGTCAGGTCAGTAACTTCAGAAGAGATGAAGAATACTCTTCAAGCCATTTGGATATATTCTATGTGGCTACATAAAAAAAGGTGAATATACCATACGCTAAAATATTTTTGTGAGCCATACAAGTAAAACGTATGTTTGTTACTTAAATTTTTTGGCTATGAATTTGTTCACCATTTGCTATGTTAACCATACACACCCACACTAAAAGTATCTAATAAATATTGTCTAAGTTAACAATATTCTAGTATTGCACAAGTTATCCTCAGTGGTAAAAATTAGCATAAATTATTTAAAACATCTCTTCTGTTTTGTATAGTTGGAAGGCTGCGTGCAGCCTACACTTAAAAAGCTCTGATTACACTTGAACTGACTTAGTGCTAAGAATGAACAAGACACACACGTGGCATGAATACAAGCTGTAGCTACAGTACCAAAAAATTCAAGTGTTTACATAGTCTTGTTATTATATATTGTGTTCAAAGTTCTGTCTTGATGGCATCATATAACAGCTGACAATGTTAGTCATTTGACATAAAGAACACCAGTGACAGTGAAAGAAAACACACATACAATGAGACAATTCATCAACATATTTTAAAAAAAGGCATCCAAAAAATGCCTACGTTTCAGTATCTCTTTAATATTTAAGTTTTTTTCAGCAGCAAGAATCAGATCACTACATGGTTCACAAATTTACTTCTCTTTAGGAGAAGCATAGGCAATTTAGGAAGTCTTTCTCTTTTTGAGGTATAACATTTTCTAATAGTGTGAGAATCAGAAAAAATGAAAATGGAGTGGAGGGAGAAAGTGGAACAGATAAAAGGCCAACATTCAATGATCTTTAAAACCTTTCTAAAGATATATAAAGCACTGGATTTTAAACAATGACACAATTTTTAAATACTGGTATGAGGTGCTTTTATGCATAGTTTTATATGTATTGCAAAAGGAGCAGGGTATGGAAAGTACCACAATTATTTCTGAAACCTACAAAAATACCCTGAGTCCATCCCTTCATATTAGCTGAAAACCCATTAATCTACTACATTCGTCTTAGACCTATGTTTTTATTTATTTATTTATTTACTACTTATTTTAAATTTAATTGCCCTATTAACAGGCAGTACCAAGAAGTTTCTAAAGCTCGCAGCATTTTTATATATGAAGAAACATTAATTCTGATGACTCGGTATGCTGTGAGCTAATCAAGATGCTGCTTGATAACAAAAAAACCATGGTGAAATAGCCAACTTTTAACTTCCTTGATAGAAATCGAGCTTTTTATGCATTTTGGATGAAATTCTAACTAAAAGTAAGCCCATGTGCTAAAGAAAAGGCACTGACAAAGAAGGATTTTTAAAAGGATGTTTTTCCACTTCAACTCTGGCTCTTCAGTTTCATGGAAACACTTCTCACGTGGCTTAGTCATTGCAATATCTGCAAGTGGAGCTGCAAACAGTCTGAAATCGAGTGTGTGTGTCACACCCCGTGATATGCTCCATTTAAAGAGAGCAGAGCAGACTTTCTTCTTTAATTGCTAGCAAGTTAAACTTACTTAAACTATATAAATTAGAAGGTAATGTTGCTTGGTTGCAAGTACAAATTCTCTCATCTGCTGAAATTCAAATTTATCTTTGCGGGTGATACTGGACACTTGCAATAGTGCTTATTTAACTAAACTTGTAACAACAATCCTTTTGATAGATGTTAAGGTATCAGTGAAGAAACAGTCACCATGTGGTCTTTTTTTTTTTTTCTTTAATGGGAGTTTGTTTGGTATTAGTTTAGTTTAGGTTTAATTCAGGTCCTTCTAGTAATTTTTCTAAAATCTCACATACTATGAGAATCTGAACGATAACATCACTCCATATTTGTCACTAACAGTCATAGCACATGTGCTAACATTTTATGTTTTCAAAGTAGCAGTCCTGTGATCTTTCAAGCAATTCAGTCCAGATAGTGTCAAAACATCAGTGCTCTCCTTACTTCTTCCTATTCTGATTATGAAGATATATAGCTGCTGACATAGGAAAATGAGAGAAACAGGGAATTTGCACATAGTCCTTCCCATATACATTTCCTGCCATTAAATATGTGAAAAACAGGGACCAATGATGCACAGAAATATCTGATAGTGGCACTATCCCATCAAAAATAAATACTGTTCTGTTTGTCCTTATTTAATCTTGAATGTCTAAATCTCTGATGTAAGGACTAGAGCAGACATGGTAGGTACAATGCATGTGACAAATACCAGGTACCACATGAGAAATCTACCTAAATTCAAACAGAAGCTATGTTTGCAAATAAAGCCATGTGTAATCAAAGGGCCTTTTCACTGAAATGTCATTGACAGGCACCTAAACGTGTCCTGTTGAAGCCCCAAGTAACTATTAGAGAGGCAACTGCTCTTGTCACGTTCTTTCCTCCCTTTCCTCTTATTTGATTTTTGCTTAGCTCTGTTTATCACATGAAGAGGTCTGGCTGCAACAATCTTTACAATAACCCTCAATGAGACTGGGAAACAGTTCCAGTGCAGGATTCATTCTAGACAAACCTTCCTTTATACAAGAGCTGGCCATGCCATATTAAATGGAAGACCCTTTTAAAGAGCAGTGAAGGGCCTTCATCAGACTGCTTCCATGTCCTTATAACCCTCCAGCATGACTTACAGTGATGAGGCAACAGTGATTTATGCTGGTAAAAGAACAATTGTCCCGGAAAGCCTCAAGCATATTGAGCTATGACTTGCTGAATAGTCCAGACAGAGAGGAGTTCTAAGAGGATGCCCTAAAACTACAACCATAACAAATAAAATTTTCATGATTAACTCATATAAAAAGAAGGTTCTGTTTGTTACACCACATTTTTAGAATCTTTGTATATAAATAGCAGATGAAATACTTAAAACAGTGATACTATTCAGTCTGCCCAAATCCAATACATGATGGTGGATCTCTCTTATGAGTTTTTCCCTTTTAAGAAAAGAGAGCAGGTATAATTGAAAGATTTCTTAATTAACAGATGATACAGCAAGTCAGAAATTAGTAGGTTAGCCAGTATCAATATGCTTCCCATTTTAACTTATAAATTTAGATCTAAAAACAAACAGGGTCAAAATTCTGATACTTCATTTCCTTTTACTGAATCAGAGAGATAAGATTGAGTTAATTATATATAGATCTACAGATATGTACATATTTTAGTTAAAAAACAATCTCAAAAACTCAGTAGCTAACACAATATACAAGAAATCTGACTTTTTTTTTTTTGTATGCTATCACTAGTTCTGGAAGGTACAAATAGATGTTTATTGTAAAAAACATGTTTACTAGTTCTGTGCTGCTAAAATGTTCATAAGGTAAAGGTCAAAGAATATTTCATTCCCTGCTGAGCAAATGGTCAGGATGCACATTTGTCTGCATTTCCTGTCATAACAGGAAGAGTGTAACTTCTTCCTTTCCACAATGGCTTCAGTTCTGCTTCCCACCTCCAGTTCTTTCTTCCCCAGGGCTTTCCAAACCATTCCTTGCAAGACAGCAAGCCTGTGTGTCTGCACTATTTTTCAGCTCTGCTATGCTGGCAGATGTCTCATTCACCACTGCACTCTCTTTACTTAGCCTTCTTGCTCACACTTCAAATTAAAAGTAATTTGACCTAAATATTTACCTTATGCTAATTCACTGTATATTATGCTCAGAACACACATTTGTAATACAAGCACATTTAACCTTAACTATAATGCATTCTAGAAATTCACAATTCGGTTCAGCAGCTTTTTTAAAACTTTACTTTTCAGATAGTCTGGCTTAACGTGAAAAGTGCTGCCAGAACTGCACAGATCACTACAAATTAGGAGTCATGAAAACCTGGGGTGTAATTCTTTGCTTACAGAAACATAACTTTACCTGTGAAAACCAGGGCCAAGGCCTAACCTTAATGTTACATTCCAAGCATATGTCTCTGTGCAATTTAATATAAGCAAGGGAATGAATTAAAATATGTGAAAGATAAAAAGCATGTGATGTTTAAGACAAAGGTTCATTGAACAAAATTATGCTTAGTTGCATAGTCAAGCAGTTATGCTTTCATATGATAACATTTGCCTGGGGGAAAAAATAAAATCTCATCTATTGAATAAAATTAAGACAACCCCTGAGGGAATACTGAAAATACAAGGAAATAACCGGAAAAAAGTTTTCTATCTAACTTGCCCTCACGTTAGCAGTAATACTCAAGGTTCTTCACTCTTTCTACGGGGGAGCTTCTGATTTAGTCGATAGTCTCTTAACCTTTCCTTTCAAATAGAACTGAAACACAGATATAACAGATACATGGGGCTGAAATTAATTTTGAAACTAGCAGCATTAGGTATCCAAGTCAGTAGAACAAATCTAGGTCTTCCTGCAAATGGTCATTTCCCTCTAGGATATTCTTCCACTGCACCATAACCTCACTTTACTTATCTGCTTTGATTTGTTCTCTGTTGAGCTGATAACTTCAGTAAGTCTTGGTTTAGAGCTTTACAGAGTGGTAAAAAGTCTGTACATGAAAAAGTTAAACAGCAAGTGTTTCTTACTGTTGTACCCCACTGAATTACACAGACACAATACTTGAAAAAGGGTGTACCACTGTTTAGGCACCTTAAAGTGCACAATTCCTATAGTATTTAATAACAAGGTCCCAGCTGCTCATTACAAAATTGAAAGAAGTGTTTTGAATGGTGTGCAGAATAATTAGTCAGGTCAATTCAGTTTTAATTGTGAACCTTCACAAAAAGGAAAAAACGCAGAACTAATGAGCAAGATGATCAGAGGGACAAAAAATAGTGAAACCCCATATTTCTTAATACTAACTGAAAAAATAGGGGTATTAAAAGCAAGAGGGTTTTCCAGAATATTATCGAGTCAATATGCCCTCATTCCTGGGTCAATGTATCTCTGGATTTAGCTCATAGACCATGGATTTAATGAGATATTTTGTTAGTGACCTTGTTTAACAGTAATACAATATCATTTACGTCATTACAACTATTTATTTTAGGCCTGGACAGCCCTGCCTGGATGGCTGCAAAGAGGGTTTCAGATGATCCCAGTCTAAAGCAGAACCACGAAAGGCTCTCATTAAAACAACAAAATATTACACACTTTTAAAAACAAAATTAATTAAACTTAAAATTAAACCCAGAATTAATTAATAGATTAAACCCAGAAAAAATACAAGGACTTTTCTGAGACAGATGAATGCAATTTTTCCTTTATTTGTTGACCATAAGAAAAGTAGCTATATTATTTCTTTCAAATAATAAACCAAAGGAAAATGAAGCTCACAAATGACTTTACTAATTTTTTTTTTTTAACCAACCTAGAAGTCTTCACAGAAGCATTCTCCAATCTGCTTGACTGAAATTTCTGCAGAAAGAACTTGTAGTAATCAGGAACTTCTAGCATCAGATGTCAACACTAATAGTTTTGGCTATTGATCCTATTGGTGGTGTAATTAATAACATGAAAGCAGTCATAGTGTGCTTGAATGGGCTGTTGACAAGGCTAACACAATCTCATGAGCCTGAACAATATTACTAGGGATTTATTCCACATTTATGAAGACTTCATTATCCAGTGTCACAAGAACAAAAAGAAAGCTGCTAGTCACATTGGCTGCTTATAACAGGATTCTCTTGAGAGTTTTCATTCCCATTTAATATCATGGTGGTAATTAAACTACACAAATAAATACACATTTCCTCTAGCTCTGGCAATTATTCATACTCCTTTTACCCGTCACAAAAAGTAGAATGAAAGGGAATGTTTCAAATTGGCTTTTTAAAACTTTCACAACCAAAGCAAATTTGTGATCACTTACAGAAGATTCAAACACTCTTGCCACCTTTGTCACCACAGGGTAATTACGAGGGCTAGAAAAATACAAACAACTTGCAGCCCACATGAAACAACATTTAATTAATGGCTCCTCCTAGTTAAAAGCCTGAATTCTGCAATCACTGAAGTAAATGACAGAGCTCTTATGCAGGCCAGGGTAAAAGGACTGGGTCTCTAATGACTAGGTTGCAGTAGTTTCCCTTCAACTTTCCCAAAATGTCAAAGTTTCAAATAGTTTTTGGAAAAGTGCAGATGGTATCCCCATACTGCACATTTCTGTGAGATTTGCAGCCAGATATCTGACTCGGGACAGTTTCAACTTACATTTATTACCAGTATGGTCACTAAAGTACACAAATCCAACCAACTAGACTTGCTCAGAAGAAATCCTCTTGAAGAGAGGTCAGCACTATTTTTGTCCTTCCCAATCCAGTCACACAACCACATTGAACAGCAGGGGAGTATCCTACTATAGCAGAAAGTAGTGTGGAAGAAAACAGCTGATATACTGACAGAATAAGTACATAATTTAATGGTTGATGTAGATAGCTAGTCAGGACACTAGGCAAGTGAGTGGAAAAGCAAGGACAGAAACCACCTGCCCCAGGTCTTGGTAACAACTGAAACCCTTTTTCAAAAATTCTGCTTTCCAAATAAATTCACCTTTGCACTGGGAGAGAATAGTTAAACTATTGCTGTATCTGTTCATTTGATATGTGTTCCATGTACTTTTCCCTGCATGTGCTGTCCTGGAGAGAATTTACGTGCTTCAGAACAGCTGAGGATGCACCATCCAGGTATATCATATTCCCATCTAACAAACCTTGTGTTGTGAAACCACACTGTATTTGAATATAAGCAACACTAAGGCAGTTTCAAGTCAACTGATTTGCTGCCATTCCTGCAAACATGTTTTCATGAGGTAGAAAGAAAAATTCTCCACCTGTAAATGGAGCTACAAATAGGCTTTGTGGAACAGTGCTTGAGCTAGTATCTTAGTTGTATTAATTGAAAACTTTTAATTGTTTTTTTCTTTCCAGTGCAACCTTTTAATCTTTTTTACTATATATATTAATACAATCAAATAAAAAGACAATATAGGAATATAAACAAATTAATCTTTTAAGATTACTGGAAGTGTTCAAGTTAGAAAACAAATAAACCGATGCTGCTATGCTGGAGCAGCAATACCTCATGGGATTCATTATATTTTAAGAACCAGTGAGGCTTGTGAAAGAGTACATCTCATACAAATGGTTAAAAGATCAATCATCTGTTACTGAAAATCCAGTTGTATTTAATCACATTTATATATATGGTCACAATTAAAAAGCCTGACGCCACAGTCCAAGTGAATCAATGGAAATCTTTTCATTGGCTTCACTGAGCTCTAAATCAGGGCACTAAGTGCAAAGAGGATAAACCCACTAAAACACTTTTAAAATTATCATACAATATATTAGTAGAAATAAGAAAGAAAATCAAGCCAGTGGAGCATAATGTAAATCTATACATCTAGCCTCAGAGTGGCTGATCAACATCATAGATATTAGCAAATATTGAATTTGATTCAACCTGGAAAACAGAAGGCTTGGGGTGACCTACATACAGCTTTTCAGTACCTGAAGGGAGCCTTCAAGAAAGATGGAAAGGGACTGTTTACAAGAGCATGGAGTGACAGGACAGAACTCAAATTAAAAGAGAATAGGTTTACATCAAATATTAGGAAGAAAATGTTTATTGTGATGATGGTGAGGCACTGGAACAGCTTGCCCAGAGAAGCTGGATGTTCCATCCCTCGAAGTGTTCAAAGACAGGCTAGATGGGGCTTTGAGCAACCTGGTCTAGTGGAAGTTGTCCCTGTCCACGGCAGAGGGGTTGTAACTACAAGATCTTTAAGGTCCCTTCCAACCCAAACCATTCTATAATTCTATGAGTCTGTGAAATGCTAGCAGATAAACACTTTCTGCACTATCACTACAGTTTTTATTTCTCTAATGTTACACTTCTATTCATAATTATGAGTTCTGAAAGCTGGTGGTGGAATTCTTGAAACTCTACTGTGCATAACTTGAAAGACTAGCTGTCTTCCTTTTAAAATGTAAATTATCTTTAGTAAGATCTCTCTCGCAAAACAGGGGCTAAGGTCTCTGTAAATGCTGTATTTAAGTATGCAAATTGACACTGAAACTGTTGTATGAACTAATGTTACTAATGGCAAAATTTTGTAGTATCCTTTACAAAACATTTCAGGTTCCCTTCAAAGAGAAACCAGGGTAGCATGGGCAAGTTTCAAACAGCTAGTGATTTAACATTTAATGATAAATTCAATTCAATATTTCAAACCCAATTGAAACTCCAAGCTATCAGCCAATTAAAATAAACATGTTGATAGTTTTATATTGCTAGAATTATTGCTTTTTGACTTGTCTCACAGGAACAGGCAACCTTTAGGGAAAACACAAAATGTATCATTTTGCTTTTATATATGATTTTCTCCCATGCAGAACACAAGTGACTACTAACACTACAAAGTTTAAAAAAATCTTGGAAAGCATGTTTAAAGACTATAATTTGTTGTTATGCCTAGGCTGAGTTTTTTATGGCTTTATAAAATCCTCTAAGCTTCTTAAAAAAGCAACCTGAATATACAAAGAAATTTATACATCAAATGAACAGAAGTATTATATTACGTATCAAGCTCTTAAAATCAGCTACTGAATATTATTCCTAAATTGCAGCCAGGTGTATGAAGAACATTAGTCATAGTGTCAATTAATTATATGGAGAGTTTCTCACAATTGTGAATCTCCAGTTTCAACAAAACATCTATCCATTTACATCAAATGTAAACAGCAGCAGTTTTTCACTGATTTTATTTAAAGATGTCGATTGCTGAATTTTATTTTTATGAAAACAGGAAAGCAGATTCTCTAATTTATGGCCTTAATTTAACCAGCAGAGATAGTGTTGATAATATGTGACAGCTACTCAGCCATTTTATCTAAAGCAGAAGTAATAATTAGTTAGCCAGTCCTGCTGGACCTAGCATCAGAGATGGTCATTTGGCTTCACAATTACAACATGCTAATATTATTCTATGTGGGTTTTAGAATATGTGAGGCTACCCAAATTATTTTCAAAATTCAGACAGGAAAATATGAGATTTTTTTATGAATTGGTGTCATTTTTCTATGAGGGAAGTAAAAATAAAAACACTGCAAAGGTGTAGAAACAGAAATATTTGGGATCTGTGGATTTAAATGCAAGTCCTCATACTATAATAACTCATAACAGTTCACAAAACACAGTACAAAAAGTCTATATTCTGTAACAACTCACAGATGTGCTTAACAGTGTATATTCCAGACTGAAAGTCAAAGCAAGTGTGGAGGGGGCCCAAAGTAGAGCATAAATATCAGACTTTGTAGAATCAAGGCCTGAAGTAATAAATTCCTAACTATGCATGTTACTAAACTTGAAAACACTGTGTGTGAGGTTACTGGTCATTTATAAAAGTATTTCTTCTTTGATAGCCTTACATACATTGTGTATACATATACATATATGTAGGTACATGTATAGGCACACAAAATGATTGACTTTTTATCACTTTTGATAATGCCACCTTATAAATATTATATGATCAAATGCGGTATGTTTGCAACTCACCTGTCTGTTACGTTCATCCATAATCCTTGTAATCTGAATCTTTTTTCTCCCCATAGTCCCCGTTTTTTTTCCTCTCCTTCTTCCTTAAAATTACGTATTTTTCCCTTCTCTTTTCTTCCTCTTTCCTGTTTCCTCAAAACAAACCTCTTTCTTCAGCACTTGCACTACTCAGTTCACAGTCCCCTGCATCCGTTCCTGCTAAACACAGAAAGGAAATCAAATGTTATTATGAAATTGATAACCAGATGAAAGTTACCATGGAGCTGCCCAAGCATCCACATTATAATTTAGTGCAAAAGTAAATTATAATAAAAATTTACTGCACCTATAAAATAAGCAGTGCATGAAGAAATAATAATTTAATTCAAAGGCTTCTTAAAAAAAAAAAAAACAACAAACCATCAATATAACAAGAAGTGAAGAAAAGGGCTGAAATACACATTGTGAAAATTTTAACAGAATTAGGTGCCTCTAATTTTAAATATCACTCACAGATCGAATATGAAAAATTACCTAAATCAGGGAGTTAATGAACCTTTCTGTACCTATGTATGCAAAGTAGGCCAGATAATTCATTTCTGAAGGGAAAACAATCTTGTGTTTTGACAGCAGAGGTGATAATGTCCCTCATTATGCAAATATGATGGACCTTTATTAAAGTGTTACTTGATATATAAGAGATGTCAGCTACTTTAAATCCAAAATTTGTAACCTTATTCTTTAAGAATATGGATTAATGAAAGTATTACTCAAGACACCTGAAGAAAACACTAGTGCATTTTCCCCTCTTTTCATCTCAGTGTAAGTTCTAAAATGTTCTGATGGAGGATTTATAATCAGCAAACACATCATTCCTTTTAAAAATGGAATAACAGAGACACATGATAATTTAAGAATGTTCTGAAAAATATTTTCACTGTTTTAGTAATGCACTGATCTTTACAATACTAGCTCTCTCACTGAGCTAAGAACAGCTAATTTCTATCATATCCAAAGTGCTTTTAGCAATAAAAGACTCGATGGAAATAGAAGAAAATACAGAAATGAGTTAGTCCAGTACATGGTAAAAGACACATTTTTTTCCCTTTATAATCTTAGTTTACAATATTTTTAGATTTATGTATTTTGAACAGAACAGTAAAGAGTCCTTTGAAATACAGAAGAGGACAAAAAATCCGAACAATACTAATTTAAATGTTTTTTAACATTTTTATGATAGCTTCATAGAGCATTAGAAATATTGCCTTGGAAATAAAAATTTGGTAATTTTAAAACAGGAGCTGGTGTTTCCATATTTATTATAAGCTTGTAGTCAGCCAGCCCACCTGATAAATTCTCACAATATGTTACGTGGCACTAAGCCGATGTCTTGGCCATTTATTCCATTATTTGTCTCTGATTCAAAGTTACTGAAGTAGAAAAGCTAAACCTCACTCCTGATCTTCAATTGTCACTTGATTTTCTTTACACACATTAAACTTTAAGCTGCTCATGTTTTATGACTCTAAGAAAAAAAATTAACAAATAAACAGTCTGAGTTTTTTAACTACCCACTACAATGTAATTAATCTGTTGGGCAAAGCAAATTTTCAAGTATAGTAGTTATTACTTTTCTGCACATGAATGCCTTTTTAAATTATTTTCTAGACATATTTATATATCATTAACATAATGCAGAACATGGAACATGGGCCAATTCATATTGATAATATAATAAAGTGTTGGCTAAAAATATTTTTTTGCTGTTCTTTGTATTTTAAAACAGTAACTTCTGACTACTCAAAAAGGCACACTTGATCATATTTCCAACAAAAAAGTTCAAAATAAATTCCAAAAAAATGAAATAAATTGATCAAATGTACTTTTAAAACTTTTTTCCCCAACAAAACTAGGAGACCATCTTATCTGATATTCAGTGTTGACAAACAAACCCAGTCTATTTTTAGAAACAGTTTTAAATTTCCTTGGACTGGGCTTATTTCCTGTTTTTCCTGTAGTCTTACCTCCAAGAAAAAAGAGCAAGTTAGAATGGTGTTTCCCATGCACACGCAGGACTCAAAGGAGTCTAACAGGCTTTCTCTGTGACAGTAAGCCCATTCGCTAATCCACAGCAAATGCATATGGAACAACTTCCCCTCTTTTCATTCAACTGAAGCCAGTGGCACTATCGGTTTACAGCACTATGTCTGCCTAAGCTCCTATTCACTGCAAGGTGGAAGGTCACAGTGGACAGATTAGAGCAGTGGTGAGTTGTTAGTGAGGATGAACTGCTCTGCAGATCAAGATGCTCATGCTTAGTGAGTTCAGAAAAAAAAAATTACTTAATGCTGAGAAAAATTTTATCAGGAAGGACAGAAATCATAGTGGAGGAGCAATATGTTGAATCCCTCCCACACACGTATCAGTTCCACATTTAAGACCAGTCTTTAAACAACAAAAACTTTTATAAGCAGTTTAAAGTCAGAATACTTAAAATTCTCATGATCTACACAACATTATCCTAAAGCAATTCACACAACACCTGATGAACAGAATTTTGTTCTTCATTGCTTTACTACATTAGTTTTATTTTAGGTGGAAAAAAGAGATGTGCAGCAAAATAAAGTTGAAAGGGAGCAAGGATGATTTAATTGTTAATTATCATGCAACTTGAGAGAACCTGAAGGAGAAGACAAATTGTATTAGGTCATATGTATAAACCACACAATTTGCAAAGAGACATAAATTTGTTTCAATAGGCCATGGGTTAAGTTTTCTTGCATGGATGAAAAACATCTTTCTTCCATTTGCTTCTCTAATGTCAAATATAAGCTTTCAATTGTTGTATCAAATTTATTTCCTTTTAAAAAAATAATTTCTGCTATTCTTACCACTACTAGAGAAAAATTAGGAAGATTTTGGTATTCTCTATATCTGTCTTAAGCTTTTACACACACACACATATTTACCCATCAAGACAGTGTTTCAAGTGCTATTCTTACTATGCTTTCACGTATAGTTCTATTTATTTCATTAGCACATATACTAAAGAAACAGTTGGATTAATTCATAATCAGTGAGATTCAGATAAGTAAATCAAGACATCTCATGCAAGGGCTATAACGTTCACAGGCTGGTAATTTCCAAGTCAAACAGAATGTCAAGACCTCTGGAGACCAAAAAATTGCCATGGCTGCTTTAGGTCTTCACCAGTGTTCTCAACACCTTTTGAAAGTTCTTGCCAGGTTAAAAATTGCACTATAAAGTATTTAAAGTTCCTCTTAACTGATAAATTATTTCCCTAACACTAATAAAGCACACTGACTAGAAAAGTTGAATGTACTACAAAACTCAAATAGCACCGCAGGCCTCCACCATCCAAAGAGAATTTAAAAAGCACTTTGTTGAAGTACCTCCACATAAAAGAAACCTTCCAACTTAATGATAAGGTCACATGCAAACAAATTGCATTTAAAGAAACAGTGTTAGATGCTATTGTGTTATAGTCATCTCCATTTTTTCTTTTTGCAAAGCCAAACATTGAAAAAAAAATTAATAAAACAGACTGCTTACAAAAAGAGGAACTTCATTTTTGGCGGGCTTCTGTTCACTAAATGATTTGGCAGAGGCAGTGGTAACTGACAGAAGATTGATCTGAGCCTTGAGAAGGGCAAAGAGCTAATCCACAAATGCAGCAGATCACTTGACTGGTCCTGCCTCTTGAACACTCACACACAAACATACAGGCACACACACATACACACACACACACACATGCACACCCACTATCCCTGCCCTGCAACACAGAAGAATCTTGACAGAATGGCAGGAAACACGCACAGAGTGGTCAGGGAAGGATATGATGTCAGCAACCACGAACAATAAAAGGTGTAAAGGTGCTTCCTTCCCTAAACTGTTCCAGAAGTGCAAAATGGGAACCAAAACTCTCCACTTCCTTCTCCAAGCAGAACTGTTTCAATCTGCTCTGCTGCAAACCCCAGACAGAGACTCCTTTGAGCAATTACACCAGGGGCAAGAAGAAGTATCAAAACAAGACAGGAAAACTATTTAATTTATAAACAAGAAGGCCGACAGAGAAAAACAGTTAAAATGTGCTAGAGTTTAACATTTTCATGGTTGCTTTAAAAAAGAAACAAACTTGTCATAAAGATGTCCCTGTTCCATTAAGTAGCTCGCATTTTGAATGGATTAACTAGGTTAAAACTGAGAAAACATTTTTTAAAATTATATAAGGAAGCAAACAAAAAATTGCTGTCCCTCTTCTCTCACCATTCTTTTCTTGGTGTTATAAAAGTAAGTTTTAAGGTTTATGAAATCTTTCTATGCAAGCCTGTTTTCTCAAATGAGTTTTGAATCATTGTCTATATAAAAAACGTGAATGAACTAAGTAAAACACATCGGCTACTTTTGTGATGAAAAATTAGCTGCAAAAACTGCAACGTAAATTGACAGTGGGGAACGTATATAAAAATAAAATGGTCACTCAAACGTTTTCTGTAAAAACCTGGTTGACTATGATCCACACACAGACAAAGACAGCTACATAGTGAAGAAAAAAAACAGAGCATACTGTAGCAATTAAAGATATCACTCATTTTGGGTCTGTCACCTTGAGCTGGATATAGTTGAAGGAAATGCAGAAAAGGGTGAAAATAATGATAATCCATCATGTTATCTGACTGAGATCAGCTGACATTAAAGACAGAAGTGGTTCTTGACATTCACATGGTGGTTTGGCTGCATGGTCATTACAAAAGACACAGTTTGGACCATTAACAGAAAGGTTATGAAAAAATTATATATGTTGTGTCGTCATCATGGCAATATATCAGTAAAGCAGCAGTGGCATGATCTACAGTATGCTTATCCAGGCAGAAAGCCATGCAACAAATGAATCTGAGTCATCTTAAGCTTTCAAACATCTGTCCACAACACTCTGATTTGGAAACTAAACATAACCTACACTTACGTGTTTTGATCTTATGGAACAGGCTGCCATATGAAAAGACTGGAAGGGAGTTCATTTTAATCTACTAAATTTAACTCTCGAGAGATCATGCATACAGGAAATATAAACCAAACATTTAAGCCATAATGGATATATTGCAGCAAATGAAGTACTAAAGACTACTGGAGAGACAGTAAGTCAAACCAAGAAAAGTCTGTACATGAATAAAATATTTCTAATTTTAACTACCAAAACTTATTCATCTTTTCAGTTATCAAACCTCATTCTTGACTTATGGCATGAATTTAATTTATAATGGAGAATTGTTCAAGGGCAATGAAGTTCTGCACCAAGGCAGAAGAAAAATGTTCATAAACTTGCTAACTGCAAAATCATTCTCTACATGTAAGTTGTTATTTAAAGGTTTTAGAGAAAACTAGAATCATTTGACCTGAATTCATATTTCACTAATTTTACTACTGATTTTGAAAACATCTCCTTTTGTAATTTGTAAGATTATTTCAACTGATACTCCAGTTATTAGTTAATGTGTTCATGTGTAAAGGATAGAAGAATGTGTTTAAGTCTGAACTTCCAGAGTTATACTTTATTTACTTTTCATGTTTATATTTTACCATATTCCCAATACAATGAAAATATAGCCATGAACTGCAGAAAATTCCTCTTGCAGCCGAGTTACTGAGTTGTAATCAATACCATTATTTGTATGTGTTGGAAGTATCATGAGAATTTCTAGCATTACTTTTTTTTTTTTTTTCCAGTTTGAAGTTCTGAAGACTAGCTGTATGAACGCTTCAGATAACTGTGGTCATTGTAGCTTGTAAGTCAAAAATAGTACCAAGTTATCTCACAGAGCAAGAATTTGTGCAATGTGGGTGGAAGAGTTTCACTTGCTCTTGTTTTGCAAAGTTTCCCTGAAAAGTTTTTTGGGCAAACTAAGCATCATTGCTGACATAGTGGAGAAGATGGCACTTCCTAACAGTAACCCAACTTCACCATGTCACGTATCCTGATTTTTAAGAGACTGAGTTATCAAGACACTGAATACTCAGTCTGTAGCCACCTCTCAATTTAAGCAGATACATGCCCATATGAAGAACAAAGGAGTGAGTTTATCTTACCTTCCAGTTGAGAGGCATACACCCAGCACAGTGAAAGGAGGATTTTCTGGATATTACATGCATGTTATACCAAACCTGGTCATGCTGACAAAAAACCATGTCAGGAGGCCAAAGGCCTTCCAAGTGATTGTGGAATCTGCCACAGATAGTGAGTCATTCCTTGCAGCTGTGCACCAAAAGAAGAAACCAACAGCAATCTAGAAGAAAACTGATTGCCTCCACCCCAGTAAGATATGTGCCTGCTACGCATGACGAAGAAAGGAAAACTTGGTTAAGTTAAAACATTTTTGAAGAAGATGGCCATGATGAAGAAGAATATTTGTTTTGTAAAGCAAAGAATGCATACACTAACGCATATTTTAAGGAAAACCTTTAAGTGAAATGCTAATATAAAATATGTGTCTGTGAAGAGTCAGTTTTAAATGATTAGTAGGTGGTATTCCCTTGTCTACTATCACCCGGAAGAAAAAATTGGAAAGTAAATAGTTTGAAGAAAAAGTTTACAGGTTTATGATTTGGTTCATGCCGTAGCAGCTAGACAGACATAATGGGAGTCTGACCAATATATATGGAATAAGACCCATTACATTCTTCAGAGACTGCCTCAAGCACAGCAGTTCATTCCGTTAGACAAGCTGATAATAAAAGGGGGAAAAATAAAGAACTGAAAACTGAATCCCCTAATTGGTCTGAAATGGAGACAGTACCTAAGAATGGGAACCTGTCTGAAAATGGAGTAGGGAAATTGGACCACTGCAAATCCAGCTAGGAGACTTGACAGTTTTGAGATAATAATTTGATTGGTTTGCATTATAGTTAATAGATGTGTAATGAATATCAGGAAAGGTTTTACAAATTCAGTCTGTCATTTACTGAGCTGGAGAAGAGGAAGCAATTCAGTAGTCAACTGGGTAAGATTTAGCACCTTGTAAGTTGAAAAGGTGTCTTAGAGCTACTCTGATCTGGGTCTACCTGTATTTAAAGACTTCTTGCATACCAGGCATGCAAGTATGCTTACAGTTTGGGAGCCGTCTTATACACAAATACAAAGGACTCTGGACAGTGTTGGCTTATTACAGAAAAAGCCTAGGATCTCTAGAATTGAGTCACTGCGTCAGCTGAAAGCAGTCTCTGATGGTGGTCAGATCTAGATGTACAGATTTGTTACTAATGCATGTATGTAAGGAAGTCTGTGGTGAGGAACGTAAATCCCAAAATGGCTTTTAGGAATCATGGAATAATTCCAGGTATTACTGGAAGAAGCTAGGTACTGCAAATATCAAATCACAGTCTGAACTTGGGCACAAGCACTTGGCAATGCTGGTATTAGTAACAGACAATTTTAGATTGTCCTTTACTGAAAAAAGTATGGATTGATTCTCAGAAGGACCCTCTTGTACCAGATTTCTGATTACTTTCTGCTTAAAATTTGCTGAATTGAAGAAATGCAAGGAAGCTTGGTACATGCACTTAAGACAAAGGAGCTAGAGCAGTGTCTGAACTATGATCAGTGATGAGTCTGAAAGCAATAGAGGGAGTGGATAGAGAAGAGAATTAAATTTTGCCTAAACAGGTGGACTTGTTGATATCTACACAGATCTGGTGTTCTTTGTCTTCATCCAACAAGCTCCACAGAAATTTTATAGACTCTGACCCAGTATCCTACCTTTGCTCACTCAAAGGGTACTGTAATCATGCCTATCTATGTTTAGCAATGCAGCTGAGTTCTCCTATTCCAGGTTTGTGCTGCACCACCATTTCATCCCTGCGAGGAGGAAAAAAGACTTGGAATGTAGAAACCTCATAAACATATTTTGAAAATGGATATCTTGTACATTTGCAAATGAATCATTTCAGGAAGTTTTTACAGAAAAGAGAAAGCTTTTAGAAACAGAATTTTTGTGGTATAAATAGGACAAACCATGATAAGAACCCAACCTGTCTTTAAACTACTGACCAAATAAATGAGTGAACAGTGTATTTGGTTCAAACACTAAGCTGAAAATTAGGAGGGATCATTTAAGGAGGGTGTATTCCCTATTCTAATAGGGAAAAAACTGAGGATGAAGATACCTTAAAACTGGGAACATAGGTGTAGAAATTAACAAAAACTGAGATGTGAATAAGTTCCTCATTAAAAGAAAATACGTACCTCTACCAGAGAACAGACTCCATAGAAATATTGTGAAGGGGTTAATAAAAGGAATCCTTTCCAACATAACCAAAGTTAGTGACAAAAATTGTCAAGGTAAGGCTTGAATGAAAGTGAAACCATTTCAGGTTAGTGATGGGAAACATCCTGACAGGAAAACTGTATAAATATGTTAAGGTGGTAAAACATTTTTACTGGATGGGAAGTGTGGCTCATGGTGTTGCCATTTTAAGATAAATTTTAGTAATGGATGGAAGAGGAAGGAGATAAAAGGAACAGGATTATTGTTGGTAAGCATAACTTCTGTGCTCCTATAGTCCTAATACTTGAAAAAAATATAGAAAAGAATTATTTTTTAGGAGTTTGTGATTTGTGGTGATAAGGAGAAGGTGAAAATTTTGAGATATTGGGAGAGAGCTCAGTTATAGAAAATACAGAGTAGAGCTTGGAAATAAAACTAACACAGGCTTTGGAATAATGGCTGATGGGATAGGGAACTCAAATACTAATACCTGATAATGGACATCTTGCTGCATTTAGAGATATAATAAATCTTTGTAAACAAAAAGTAGTAAGGAAATATTTGAGTCACTTATCAGTTTCCCTGCCCTAATGGCAACAACTCTGATTTTGGCTCAATTCAAAAAGCCTAAAAGGGACAAAGTCTCTTAAGCATGTCCTTTAATGCCGTTCAACTTCCTATCAGAAAAATGAAGTAATTAAAAATGAGAGGATTCATGCAGGTGTCCCTGAGTCATGGAAATTCCTCAAATAATAACACCTATTCAGGCTTGAAAAATTTGATTATAATGCCTCAGGTATTTATTTATTTCCCACTATTAGATATTGTATGATGCAACCAGTCACCTAAGCCCATCACTGACTCGCCAAAGATGGAATGAATCTCAGGCAGACATCACCAAAAATGTAGAAAATGGTACTGATTTCTATGTAGCTTCTCCTTTTTAGTAATACAAACATGAGAATAGATTCACCACTAGCACTGAAAAAGAAGTCAGACACGCTTTATACGCAGAGTTAGTATCTCATGTAGACTAACCAGCTTGGAAAAAATAAATCGCTTTTATGGTGTACAGTTCTTTGGCTCAGTGTACCCCAAACTCATCCTTCTATTTCAGTTACAGGAGTTGGAAATTAAATATATTACCTATGCCTAGAAATCATCTCTTATCTGCCGTGTTAGACCACCTCAGCTACAACTATACTACCCCAGAAACAGAATGTTGGTTTTCCCACAGCATAGACCTAAACACATAACATTCATGTAAATACCTTTATTAGTTTTCTAATGCAACCTCACATCCATACATTCTTTATCTGGTATTTTATTCCTTAAAGAGGAATTCTTAGACACCGAGATGATCTGCTTCATTTTTTTTTTTTTTTGTATACTCAGTTCTAGAAACACACTTTTTCTTTTAATTCCCGATCTTCTCAGAAATGTCAAGAATTAAATATAGTTCTTCTCAAATGCAGACTGCACAACATTGTGGAGAGCTGCTGAGCTGCTAACAGTTCATTCATTTTGTGTGAATGCTAATATGATCAATATGATATAAAAACTGTGACAGTCCCTGAACTCAACTGCTTGCCCTGAGACAGCTGCAGGCTTAAAGTGAGGAGAAGGAGGTAGAAGGAGAAAAAAAAAAAAGAAGGCAAGGGAAATATATCAATCTTCCCAATGACCATGACAGCTGAAAATCTACTTCGTTAATGCTTCCAATCCCACTCAGATAATTTTTTTTCCCAAGGACAAAAGGAGATGAAATGTATGTCAGGTACATAATAAGGCTAATAAAAAAAAAAAAAGATAGTACCTGCATTTCACTGCAGAGGGGTGAGGAATCACCTCTGTGCAATATGTGTCCTTTCTAATGGCAAAGCTCATAAATTAGGACAGGTTGCTGCTTTTAAACATATAAAATACACACAATTTAAATAGGAACACATTAATTCAGATTAGATCTGCTCTAAAAAAAAAGAAAAGTACAGTGGCAGTATAGCAAAGTAGCATGATTACAAAGATTTGATACCTTTTACAAGCCACATGATAGGAAATAAACCTTGCAAATTTATTGTCTCGTCCCTCATGTCTGGAATTCTGCATGTTCAGGAGGAAGCATCTGTTGGAAAAATGGAAGGTTCTGACTACCAAGAAATAAAGTATGTGGCCATATCTGTTAGTGTTAGCACACCATAAATCATTTGCTGAAGCTATTTACTTTCTACCTTCTGTCTGCGTCTTGATAAAAAGGATCTCTCTATGCTGTAAGATCTAAACTGAATTCTCACTTGTTTGGACCCAGAAAAAATGCCTAAACAGATAAGGCTGCTTACAAGAAAAGAAAGGTAGCATGGAATTCGCTATGTAAAAAAAAAAGTTAAAAATTCTGGGAGAAAAAACATTGCCCGAAACAACTGGCTTATGCTATCTGCTCATGAAGAAGTTTTCTGCTGTTCTGGATTAGTGGGATACTCTACAAATTTATTGTTGTCCTTGGTGAGGGACAGACAGGCAAGCAATACATATATTTCTGTTAACAATATTCACATGAAGAGAGAGAGAGAAAAGGGAAAAATCTAAAATATACAGCACACTGAGGAGTTATGCTGTGATATGACAAAGAGCTAAAAGAACTGCGGCTTTGTATCTGCATTAGTTACAAAGACATAAATAGCCTCATCTACTTTAATGTACTGCTCAACCACATCATAGTTCACATTCAGTTTTCGAAAATTGTGCTAGGTAACTAATTCATACTTTCCACATGAGGATTTGATCTTCTAATTTTTCACTGAATTGGAGTCTAACAGCTTTAACCTCAAGATCTGTAAAAGCAAAATTTCTACTGAAAGGGATGATGTTTACCACAAAGGTGTATCTACCACCGTCTATAACTACAAAAGCCACAAGTGAGCATCACACCCTGCTTACTGAACCTCAGCTGTAACCACTCCATTAGCACATGCATCTGGATTTATTTATTTCTTACATATATAAGACACACTGTATTTGTCAATAGCCAATGTAAAAAGTCAACATCCTTGAAAAATATCAGAAGAAAACAGACATATAAAATGCTCTTAATTTGCAGAGGAAAAACATAGTGGAATTTTCTTGATAGTCTCCATTCTATCTTGAATGAGCTTTTGTTTTTCTAAACAGATCATTGCCAGCATTGCTCAGTTTATTATTATCTTAAAAGCATGATGAAAAAATAAAAACATAATCAATAAAAAGATACTTTAGCTAAATCTTTTTGTGGCCTTGAACGCACAATATGTTTTCTCAGAAATGGCACTTTTCAAGCTCTATTGATACGTAAGGTGGTTTCTGACGAAATATATTCTTAGAAACAGGTAGCTGTGGCAAAAGTAGCAGGCAGCATAGTGTAAAGAATTGGATTCAAGGTTGGGATGCAGACATGGCTGAGATCTTCTCCCTCTTCTGCCAAAAATATTTCATGTCACCTTCATTTTCTACTCAGTTTCTCTGTTGGAAACCTAGGATAAGAAACCTGTAGATTTGCTCATGCAAATGTTCTGAGAACTAAGAACAGGGAATATTTATTACACAACAAAGAAATTCTGAGTGCTTTCAGTCAATATCCTATACTTCTCATCTGGCATAATCAGTGAGCAGGTAAAAAAATAAAGAAGATAATGTAGCAAATTTAAAAATGTGCAAAAGCAATGTTAAGGCCAAGATTATGATCATAAAAATATTAATACCTGTATTTAAAATCTCTAATTTCAGAAGTTATAATTATCTTGTATACTAATGCATTTATATATGCATGTTCTAGTTCTATCATCCTTTATGCTAATGTACATCTTCTTGAAATAAAGATATTTGACAGTACTGTCATATAAGGTCCAACATGCTACACAGCAGATTCATCAATTTCCTGTTTCCCTCTCTCTCTTACAGCATCCTAATCAACCTAATTAAAGCTTAGTTCATTTGAAACCTCAGATGACAATTTGTTTAACTCTATCCCACTGTGATCTTTTTATAAAGAGAATTAAATTTGATCTTCTGACAGCAATTATTAAATGATCCCAACTGGCCCCAATTAAGACACATGGCTCATAGGCCTCAAAATCCAATAAAGTGCCAAGCCCTCTCTATCACATGTATATCTCCCTTTACCTTGCTTTATTTTCTTAAAGCCAATTAAGCTCATCTTAGCAAGCAGATCTGAATGCCATTGTGTAGACTAATTCAAGCTACAATGCATCAGTTTACTTTCAGTGACATTCTGAAATGGAGACAACACACTCAAAATCATTAGTTTGAAACCCCTCTCTGACTCAATTCACCTCACTTTAATGCTCTTCACTGTGCTGCATATATCCTACAAATGCTTACTCATAAAACACTGCCTTCAACAAGTGGTGACTAGAGAAACACATCCATGGTCTGAGTTTGGCACTGCTTACAGTCCTCTTTATATTAGTACATCTCTTCTGTAAGCATTTCTACTTGGTTATCATGTCTCCATTTCAGAAATTCAAAGAAATGTGATGTTTGTGTAACTTCTGAGGTTAACCTTTACAGCCTTTAATTTGTGCTCTAATTTTTCCACACATGTTCAGTTGTGTGCTGTGAAGAAATGTTCCCATGATTTCACACAAAGGCAGGTAGCCGCAGGATTTGGAACTCATTGATTGTGTGGTACTCCAGGGAAATAGCTGAATTAAAACCACCCTCATGAGACTAAAGTAGCTTCCATACACATCTGGCTCTTCTTATTCTAAACTCTAACACCTGTCTGGAAACTTAACCCTCATCTTTTCTCTGAAGAACAAATGGGACAGATTTATCTACTGCCATTTGGTTTAGGTCAAAGCTGATCTGAGTGGTGTTCTGCTAAATTAATTGCAATGTAATTGATACTGTTTGACACAGTTTTATGACCAGACTGCTCCCTCAGTATTAAAATATATAATTTTTTTTCCTGCACATTCACCCTAAGTACAGCTTTGAGTAAAAACATATTAAAATACAGCACACAATTTCAGCCTCAGTATTTCTCATGAATCATTATATAAAATAAAGTTATGTGCACAAGTATTATCAAAAGACTAAGCCAAGTAAAAAAGCAGCAACATTGCTTCCATTGTGGTGATTTTTTCCCTCCATTTCCCTAATTAATATACTGAACAAATATAAGCATGATTTTCCCTAAATACAAAAAAGACAGAAAGACGCTAACTTTCAGTACACAATTTTCTTTACTAACAGGAAGATGTACAAGTTTATGTAAAACATAATTAGAAACATTTCCTGTTGAACTCGGAAAAATTCTTTTTTTCAGTAAAAATTTAAAAAATTAAATTGATGCCAATCACTTTGGAAATAATTTTTTTAAAAAAAGGATTATTAAATGTTATATTTAAGAATTAAAGAAAAATATTGACTTCAAAAAGCAGGCAGCATCTCTACTTCTGGAAATGCTATATGACACCAGTAAATTTGAATGTTAACATGCCATAACAGTTGAAAGAGAATTTCTAATTAGACATTGAAATGCCTGAATATTAAGAAAGATTTCGGTATACCATACTACTAATTATTTCTCATTGTATTCTAATAATCCCATACAAGACGTTAATTTTAGCTCTTTTGCTAAAAACAGCAAACGCTGTAACAGATTTAGTGCAAAGAGCTGAAAATATCCTGTGGAAAAAACTCTGCACAGAGATCAGATCAACCCAAATCCTGCTATTACTCAGCACTGCAGTGACGTGCAGATGTTTGTAGTGGTTTAAGGAGCCGGTGGGGGCTGGAAACTCTACATACTCAACTCCAACATGATTGCAATTGAACCTCATCAAAGTAAGAGCTCATAATTTGTCACAGAAAACAGCCAATTAACATATGTTAGAAAAAGGCTCCCATAAAGATAATATATGATTATCGATCCAATGCAGCTGTCACAAATCAAAATTCTGCATTTTAAAAAGAAGTATCAGCCTGGGTGTCTGAATGTTTACATGGACAATGGATACGGTATTTTAAAAAGCTACAATGGAAAAAGCCCCTAGTTATAGTATTTGCTCCAGATTTGGAGTTAGAGCTTAGGGAGATCCAGGTAATATAGCACCATTTACAGCTCTGGCTCTTTTCTTGTAAATAGTTATGACCCTTGTCAAAACACAACCACTATTTTGTTTTAGTGCTGTTTTAAAAGACAGACCTTCACTGTGAGTGAGGTGGCCTTCTCTGATGTACTTTGCTGTCAACACAATCCTCTGGAGCATGTCCTTTTTGCTACCAAAAATGCACCGTAAAGCTGTGCATTGTAGCCCCAGGGTCAGCACTGTGATCCTGGCTATTCAAATGCATAGTGAAACTGCATTTGAGTGAAACTGCACCCCAGCTAGTCCTGTTATTTCACACTTACACTGGAGAATATGAAATCTGAATGCTCCCTGCAACCTTAATTTAGATAAAGAGGTTGATTTAAAATAGTTTACACATATTTATGCATGGAGAGTGAAGCCTGCTGCTGTATTAAGACAGAAGACTGACTGTGATGCCTATTCTGAACAAATGTCTCTACTCCCTGTATTTTGCACAGCAATATTTTAATTACTGAAACACTGAATAAATAAGCTGCTATTTTTTACAAACCATTATGCATTTTTCCTCATATCATTTGGGGTCATATGTGGCAGTCAGTAAACTCTGAAGCGACTTGAATAGTACCCTGTTTGAACGTGTGTGCATATGTGAGCGTGTGTGTCCTTGTCTTGACATGGTGTTGTAAAAGGAAGTGCTTCCTCTTTTCTGTTTGAAAGAGACCCAACAAAAACAAAGTTTTGAAACTCAGTAGTCTGACTGGACATTAATCAATGTATTTTTAAAAATGCCTTAACTCCTATTCACTCATACATAATCTTATATCGATGGATAAAAGCAGGGACAAATTTTAGTCACTGCTAACAAAGAACAACATTATGGAGATGGTATTCTCCAGAAGTGAAATGTGATGATTTTTAAGCGTCTTTTCTCATCTTTAAAGTTCTTCAATGATTCAGAAATGCTGTTTCCATTAATGTCACAGGCTGTATTTCATGTCATCATCACAAGTTAATTCTCTTAAAACAGCATTTATTATACTGTTACTGAAGTATCTGGCAACTTCAAAGCTATGGTTTCACAAGCCCTGAATAGGCACAGACTTTTGAACATCCTAAAACTTAATGTGCCAAGAGGTCAAAAGGAAAACCTAAGTGTTTAAAGCTACTCATGTGTGTAAGACTGTCTCAAAAAGATCAAAAGCACTGATATATCTGACCCATTTACATGGAGCAAAACTGGATAATGCTTTTTAATATTCCTCACTATGTCGCATTATGATAAAAAAATAATCATTGTGAATCACTGTCCCTTTTAA
>JAYRBT010000093.1:522619-543309 GCA_036023395.1 Myiotriccus ornatus
CAAGAAAATAAGTAATGAATACTGAAAAAAAGATGGTCACACCTCCAATATAAAATTAACATTTCCCTTCAACACCACGCAAAATTAAAATTTTGTATTCCCCCCCCCCCCCTCAGGAGTGTGTTCATTGATTCCCAAGCAATCAGTAATATTTTTGATTAAGATCTCAGAAATAGCTGAAAATCCCAAGGCTTCTCTACTCTTGAAACTTGACGTCTTTGGCTGTCCCCAACTAATGACAGTAAACTATGCACCCTCAAGCTAAAGAGATTAATTTCAATTTTGCAATGAATAGATAAAAAGACTGGACAAAATACATTCCATATCTGGTACATTGTCATGTCTATAAAATACACTTTTGGCCCTAGAGACAGTTTGAGAAGCAAATAATAATATTTGATGTGCAAAATGGGCAGTACTTAACAAATAATGAAATAACCAAGAGTCACATGAGAACTGTAAATTTTTTTTCTCGTACTTTTTCTAGAATAAATGCACATGTTTTGGACAAGATAGATTTAAGTTTATTATTTATTCCTGATAATAAACCTGCTTTAAAAAACTACTTGTAAGAGTAGAATAATTAAAAGCTAGTTCTTAATTGCATAGAAATATTGTGTAAGGGTGATTCCTAGTCTGTAAAACTAAATTTCCCCTCTTTATAGGTAAAATCAAATAATTTTACAATTAGATCATGCTCAAATGACCAGTAAATACCACTGCTATTAAGCAACATATTTTCCAAACAAATTTATTAAATTGTTCTGCTATTTACTTATCAAAATCTCTCTAGGTAAGAAATCTCCAGCATACTTTTGTTTTTACTTCAGATATGACAAATTCTTCATGATGAAATACTTTAAATATGGTCATCCTGTTATCTGTCTATGATGTACTGTAAAAATGAAAACCATCTGAGTCAGTAATGGCTTCTACTAAATGGAAATGTTGACAGTACATCATAACTTAATTCAAAATTTTATAGGTTTTACTACAATTATTTAAAAAATCTGAATGTAGACTTTGGAAAAAAGAGTTCATTAAAAAAATATCCCACTTCCTGATTGTTTATGTGCCTATGGAAGTCAGTTGGAATTTTTCTACGTACTCTAAAAAGCCAAGACTTTAGGAAAAAAATTGAGAATACTTTATTAAATGCCTAAGACGACTCTAGTATCATGGCTACAGACTCCAAATGGTCCTAACTCACACATCTCTATGGCATTATCCCATTTAAATAAATGATAGATATGCTGATGCCTCTCTGATAAGTTCACTGGTTGATGCTGGTGAGGAGAAATGAGCTACCACAATGCAGAAGGCTCTAAATCCTCATAGATTACAGGAATGTTATCCAATAACAAAGCATCACAAAAATGAAGCACAAAACTTTCAGATGGAAATAATAATGATCATAATTATAATAATGATGAGAATGATGATAATAACATTAATAATAATAATGATAATAAAGACTCTGTATGAGCCATGTTTAATACAAAGGTGTTAGTACTGTTACCTGGAGTTGAACACTGTGGAGTCAAAGGCTTCATTATATGATTTTGTATGAAATAACTATAGAACACATTGAATATGTTCAGGTATAAATTAGGAACTTCAACAACTACAGCTTTCCTTGCTAAAATTCAAAAATTACTGAAAATTTAAAGGGATACTTTCCAGTAATTTTAATCATCCAACATTTTCCCATACTAGCTCATGGATTTACTTTTCAATACCAGCAACCTGAGACAAGAACTATGAGATTTATTTTTCATCTTAAAAGATCTTTCTGCTCAGTTGTCATTTTTTTTTTTGGCTCTAATTGATGGAAGCAACTCTCTTGCTGGGTTACAAGTTTAGTGTGGTTTCGGGGCTGTTTTTTAGGCCAATTTTTTTATTTTTATACTTTTTTTGTTGTTATTATCCTTTGATGTTAGATTTTCACATAATTTGTTCCAGTTCCCAGAGCAGTTTCTTCAGGTGACAGCCGTGCGTTAGAAGGTCTGTAGCTCATGCTAAAACCTCTTGCAGGGATAAATAGAGACTGCAGCAAATCTACATGAGGTTGTTTCTTGACACCCCACGGATGCGTGACTCTGGAAATAACCACTGACAAGACACATGCAAGAAATTGCAGTATGGATTCAGGTGAGTACAGACTGTTGTCAGTCTTACAGTACAATACCTTGTCTGCTAAAAAAACATGGAAATACGACATCATGCATTCTTTTGCTATTTTGGTTAAGCCAGTGCATCACTCATGTCCCTTCACCAGTCAAAAATATGCTGACCATGACATACAGTGTCATGCCCATGACAGGCTAGTGTTAGAAGCCTTTGAAGTATAGGGGTTTAGGACCACAGGTCACTCTGCTCAACCTGGGTTGTCTGACAAAAACCAGAAGAGCAGCAAGAACATAGTCTAGCACTACCTTGAACAGACTCTAAGGGTTCCTTCAAAATTAAGCAGGCTTTGCACCTGTCACAGACAAAGCATATGCCACATCAAGTCAGATTTGCATAAAGGAGAGTACTAATATTTGCCTGTTTGCCCAACCCTAAGTCAGTGCCATGCTCTGCTGGCATGTAAGAGGGTGAGATTAGGTGCTCGTTTTTTTAAAGACTTGTCATCCTCAATTAAAGATGTGTCAAATACTCTTAACCTGTATAGTGTATGGTCACCCTGGTCAATGAGAAGGACACTTCCCTGAGTCACTGCAGTCAAACCAGCATGTGCTGTGATCCTCTTGATTTTCACAAGTTAATCAGGGTCAAGCTGGGTCAGATTTATGTACTGCAAATTCTTTAGGACAGGGGCAATATCTTCCCACAAGCTCCTACACTACAAAAAAATAACAGATAAAATAATGGGCCTTTAGTTATAAGACTCCAAACCTGTGCAGGAAATACACGAATTAGAGAGTGTTTTGAAGACTCTATGCTAACAGAAAACAGAAAAGAGTGTGTTACCAATGAATTGCATTGAAAACAATGGACTAAACCTAAAGGTATGATAACATTTCATTATTGAGTGTTGTCTGAATAAACCTAAAATCATCTTTCCATGTCTGAGTCTCTGTCCACTTTTGCCAAATAACAACACTGACTTGGAGTAGATTGTTTAATATTTGTTACTTGCAATACTTCTTAAGCTTGAAACTATAGTCTATAATTAACCAAATTAGTCTTCCATTATCCAGATACAGGTCACAGGATTCATTCATTTAAAATAATTCATTGAATTTTGGAAGGACATTTTAGATCTTTAGATCCCAGGTTCCTGTCAAACCTGTATGAGAATGTAGTGATTTATTTGTTAATATTTTTATGGGGTTTTCTCCATGAATTTTGGCCATATTTCAGCTGAAATTCATGGAGCTTTCCACTTGACAGGATAAAAATAATTTTGGAATACAGTAAGACCTAAAATTACATGTAAAGAGGGTATACTTTGATCCTAGTGTCACTAAAAGAAAAGCACCTTGTGAAAAGTATGATAAAACATACTCAGTACATTAAGATCATTAGCAAGTAATTATATCTATTTTAGTCAATATCTATTGTGAGATTTATTTTTTATATGCATTACAAACTTGAGTCCTTTGTGAACTATATAATGAATACTAACATAAACTGTCATACTGGTTTTAACTACTGCTTGACTTTTTACATTTTAATGAAGAAAACATCGCTGCTGTGGTGTTTCTATCTGCCGTAGTAGGATTACACGTCATGCACATTATGAAACCAAGAAGTGTGAAGGGTAAATATGTGCATTGCATTGAAATGGTGGCTCATCTCAACAGTGCGGTGCACCTATCGCAGTGTGGAGTGACTTCTTTTAATTATTCCTTGTTCATGAAATAATGATCATTAACAATAAGTAATTTGGTTCTACATCATTCTTCTCTTCTACCAGCTAGAGAATAAAGAAAAAATTCATAGCTTGCATTTTAGGAGTAACTGTGTATCCTCTGTAACTGAAAATCTGATAATACTGTAGTATAACATTTCCCCCTTGCTGTCTTCAGTAAATCTAAAAGATCGTTAAAGATTTGAAGCAGCACAGCCCTTCAGAAAATACATTCTACAACTTAATTTTTAATGTCTTGCTGCTTACCAGTGATTTGACCTGATATTATGAAGCAGGTTACCTTGATCTTATTACAGCCTAAAGCCTCTGTTCTTTTTGCTTCCATGCGTGTGTATCTTATTTCCCTTTTGCCGCCCAAATGAATGAGAACAGGAAAACACTTTGAAAATGTACAATAACGTTCCAACTTTTGCATATATTTTAAGGAAAATGAAGTTTAAATGAGCATTATTTGCAGCATTCTGAAGAGACGAATCTTCCATTAGAACACACAGAAATTTAAGCCACAGAAGAGCTCTGATTTGTTCAGTCATCTGAGTTTCCTGGTGTCTTCCATCTTAGTATTTGAATTCATAGTAATGCCCATGACATCACTCCTTTTACCCTACCTTCTCTGTGTGCAATCATGCATTTCCTTTGACAAAGGAGAAAAGTTTATCATTTTAGTTCTTCTTATACCAGTACACTAAAAATATGTCCCTGCTGCCACCTTGTTAATTCTAATGCAATATTCCACCTTTAGGCCACTAAACAACACAATCTGAATATGTTATAATTAATGATAGAAAAATACTGCAAAAGTAACCTTCACTTATGCACTCCATCAAGGGTGCTATGAAAAAGACTAAGATCAAATAAGAAACAGAGAATTTAGAGCAGCTTGTTTGAATACATTTGTTCAAGATAAGAAGGAAAAAGAAAATATGCATTTCTTTGTTAAAGGGAAAGCTTTTTTGTGTCTAATATAGTAGAGGAATTGTTAAAGGACAGTTCATCCTCCCACAAAGATTACTTGTGCAATGTTGCCAAGGTCAGGGTCAGCCTGGGTTATCAGCCGTGGACTGGTAAGTGGCAGACAAGCAAGATAAACTGCCTTATTTTTCTTTCTGCACTGCCTAACAGCCAGTTTCTAATTGCATGCTGAGGAACAGGTAACCGAGTTTCCTTCAAGTTTGAGATAAATGTTGCATTCTGACATACTTCTTTTTCAGTTGTATAAATTCAGACATATTTAGGGCATAAATCCCTGAAGAACAGTGACCCAAGTTTCCCAGCAAGGGGGGAAATAATATTGTCATTCTTTAAGGCTAATTTTGAGTCAGCTCACTCTGAGTATTTTTCTAGTATAGAGTTGCAACCAGCATTGAAGCACATTATCTATTATTTAATGCAGCAGTTTTATGCTTTTGATTTACAGCAGTGTTTTGGGAAAACAGTCTGAAACAGAAAAACGTAATATTTAGCAATGATCTGTAAAATGTGCTGTATATCTGTCCCAGTAACTGATCAATATTCTTACTGTGAGCATCAGGTACAGCATGACTAAGAATGAGTAGTATGTTCGTATTGGTTATCCAATCCCTGAACTGTAACAGAGGTATTTCTGTACTTTGAATAAAAATAGATTAACATATCTCTTTTACCATTTTGTATCTAGGGAGAATAAATCATATAGCAAAAGAATGCACGGTATTCCATGATGCCACAATAAAATTTGCTCATAGGAACCAGTGCTATTAAAAACACCACATTCTGCTGGGATTGTGGTGCAAGGCTTAATGATGAAGAGTAAGTTACCCGAAAGACTATCCAGTAATGAGGATTTGTAAATTCCCAGCTTAATAATATGCAATACTTTTGGACTGTTTCAAGAATTATTTAGGCTAAAATGTTCCTTGGTATTGTCACTGACTGTAATCCATTGGAAGACTACTAAAAATAACAGGACCAAAAAGCATGTTAAAAAAGTCATCAATTTGCTGACCTTTCAGACAAGGAGTTTGCACTGAAGTTAAATTTAGAAAGATCTAAATATAATGAAGTTAACTTCAGGTATGCATGTCAACTTCCTCCATTTCCTTTTTTTTTTCTTTTTTTTCTGGAAATAACTAATTTGTAAAATTTGTCGTAAGAACAGAAAACAACCTACCATCAACCGTTTTATCCCTTAAGGCTAGCTTTCATTTTGTAATAATGCATACAGTCTAGAAAACATTTATACCCTAATACTAGCTTTCATTTTGTAATAATACATACAGTCTAGAAAACATTCTGAACACTGATAACTTCAATTATATTATTTAAGCAACTTGCATCCACAAAATAGTTTAAAATTCAAAGGTTTTAAAATAAGAGGACACCATCACACCACACAGTCAAGTAAAGTCTTAATGGAGCAGCATTTTACTGTACAAAAATAATTGTGACATCAGTACAATATCCAAAAATAGTAAACTTGAACAAATGCATAAGTCTTTGCAGTACTATGGCTTGTAGCCCCAAACACACAAGCACGAATGTATATGCCTACTTTGAAACATTTGAATAGTTCACTGAAGACTTCAGAACTCTTCTTGTACCTAAAATTAATTACATAAGTAATGGTTAATAGGAATAAAATCACAGATGGTGTTACTGCATCCCAATAAGTCAGGCAAGCCAATGAGAATCTGAAATCAATGAGTACATGAGAGATAAAAAAGCAAATCCATCATGTTGTTCATAAATCTTTGATCGATACAAGTTTGGTACACCTAAATACGGCATTATATTCAGGTGAAAGGAGGTACCATCAGTGCATAGAAAAGTATTTAGAGCAATTTGGTAAAAAGTGTCGCAACCAATTCCACAGCTTAATTCAGATGTCAAAAATGGAACTATTAGACCAAAAATTCAGACATGGAACTGAAGAAAACAGTTTTGTCTATTGCACAAAGTACTTTATGATTGCTCTCAAGGGCAGAATCCATCTGACCTCACTGAAGCTATCAACATTTGGCATCTAGTCTAACCTTCTTCAAACGTAGCCTTATCACTTCCTCATCAATGAAGACAAAATTTTGCGCCATATAAACACAGCTATAAACATCTCACCATAATTACAGGGATGATAATAGAAGTAGCAAGAGAGACAGAAAGGCAAGCAAACAAGAGGATTCCTTTCCATCTAAAGGTTTGTACAGCTGAAGCGTAGTGACTTACAATGCGGACTGGGAGGAAGAAAAGGATAATGCCTTGTAAGGAAGAGGAATAAAGATTTAGATGCAATTTTAAAAAATACATTAAAGGTAATAATGTCTTTTGTCTTATTTCGTAAATAATTATATTGACATATATAACTGTATGTTAATATGGAAAAGCTCATGGCCTTGTCACAAACCATGAAACTTCCCCATTAAGAAGTCCCTTTCAGTAATTACACCACTAGCATACTTAAGCAACTTTACAAATAAGAGAACAAGAAAATTTAAAACATGTCCAATATGAATTATGCACAGCAATAAGAATAAATATGGTCTTAATAGAAATTACACTGAACAATAATAATAGAGAAAAAATAGGTAGCCAAGAATGTGTATTTAATTTTAATGTTTTCAGATAAGGATATATGGTTCAAGACAGATTTCCTGGGGGAGTTCCTTAACTGAAGACCTATCACGGCAAAGGACATAACTTGCCAACCTAAGATGTGATGCTGAGATTCCTAAAATGTGCTATGGGGGTGGTGATATCTGTCAAGATGATATTTGTGGAGGAGTTTTTGAAAATAGCCAGGATCTAAACCATTAAGGATTTCAAAACTAAGAGAGCAAACTTTAAAATCAAACAGCTGCTTCACAGCAGACGAAGTAAATGAGTTAAGGTACAAGGCAGATGATCATATTTGCTCAAGACAGGATGGGAGTGTGTCACTACATTCTGAACAGGCTGCAAGTGTCAGAGCTGAGCTGCTAGAAGCCTTTCTAGGAGGGAATTACAATAATCCTCTCCATCAAGAGGGCATGTGCTGATGCTATGAGGTCATCACAGGATAAATAAGGGCACTGCCTTCACCAAGCACACAACTAAAAAGACATTTTTCAATCTCATTCACTGCAAAAATCTCCAGAGAGGAGAGTGGGATAAACTGGACATCAGAATTTTTACTACGATTTCCTACTACTCTCAAATGCTCCAAATCAGACTAGCGATGTGTAAAAAGAGAGAGCAATACCCTAAAGACAATGAATACACACTGGGAAGATCTGTGCTTCTGCTGTGCCCAAGGCAGAAGTAGCTGGCAATCCTGCCTCTGTGAAAAGAAGAGCTACACTTGTGGAATCCCTTGAGCAAGAGGCACACAGCTCCTTATTGCTCAAAGTGGCACAAAGTCTTTGATACTTAACATTCCTACAACACCCACCCCAAGCAGTCACTTCATTACATGATTCTGGTGTCTGCCAAACTAACTCCGAACATCAGCACTGCTTTGAAGAAGCGTAAAATATTTTATCATTAATCTGATAGTCCGCACCACAAAATAGTTGGCTAATCCCAGAATACTTAAATTGGAAGAGACCTCTGGAGATCTTCTAGTCCAACTCCCTCACGCAAGCAAGCAAATTAGCATTTGGAATATGACTGATTTCCCATGCTTGTGCAAACTAAGACTTTCTTGCATTTACACTTGTTGAATTGGCCTATAAACTGAAAAATGTACTGTAAGTAACAGCACACAAAACCTCCTTTTGTTCTTAGATAATGAAAAACGCCAATATGTATATAATTAAAATGTGAGGGAAAGGTTGGTGGATCAAACGGATTTAAACTAAAAAAGCATTATTACATAAATTTTGTAATATATTTATGTAACAGTTACATCTTAAAAGCATACCAAATTATTCACATTGTCCATTAATTAAAAGTATTCAAAATTAAGCACATATCGGCCCCCAATGAACAATAAGTAACTGCCTTAAAAGTGAAAGCTTATGTGATATGTACAGTTTACAAAAATTCTAGTCGTATGATTATTAAAAGTAACAGCTTGTACCCCTGCAGCCTGACTGAGTTTGAAAGAAAGTTCAGAATGGAGTGGGGGAATTAGCTGATGAACTTCTGTCAACTGTAGCAGTAGCCTTCATAAATAATTCAATATATGCCCCATTCCCTCTATGTCTCAACAGACTAACAGCTGCAGCTATCAAATGACAAGTGTTATTTTTTTCAGAAGCTCCTGAAAATAGTACACTGATTATAAAATAATGTATATAATAAAATAAAATTTTCTTTCCCTACCTTTCACTTCTGACTTACAGTCATAAGTGAAGTTTTACAGCAAAAGGAAGAATTTTCAAATTGAATTTTTGGAGTTATGCAGCAGGTCTATAGAAGCACATGAGAAAAGAATTCTGGTCTTCTCTTAAAGACTCGGTCCTTTACCTTAATACAATAAGAAAATTCACCCAGATTACTGTGTCCCCAAAACGTCATTCAGAGCAGCTTTGTACATGAAAGCTACAAAATTCCACCTTCATAATATGTATTTTTATCGTGGCTTCATGAGAACACGAAGACACTTCCTGGTCCGAGGTTTCAGTATCAAAAGTTTTCTGTAATGTGCTCTACTTCATAGTGAAAATTTTGTACTTCAGGATGCCAGGAAATAGGTAGAATATGTTTGATGAATATTCTGATGTGGAATAGTTTCTCTTAAGCCAGCAAGACTCCAGTAAGAGGGGAGAAGAAGCTTAAGGAGATCTAGCACAATTTTCTCGGTTGTGCAACTAACTGCCCTACCACTGGTTCAGTTTAGGAGGAGAAATGGCTTCCACTGGGTGTCTTCTCTTACTCCAACAATTCAGAATAGAAACTGTACAAATCTGCTTACGTATTTTTTTATTAAGCAAGGTATGCAAAGAAACCAAAACCAGGCAAACACTACTCACTCAGAAAAAGACCTCCCACTGTCACCAGGCCTTACTGCTTAAAGGAAGAGATCTCTCAGATAATTTTGTTTAAACAAGGAGACTATTTTTCAGTCTTGAGAAAAGATTTTTCAGACTTATTATGTAACAGTGGGTTTTTAGGGAAGGAAAACATTAGCTTAATATAATGCTGAAATAGCTACACACATAACTGTTTCCTGGTTTACTGAGAAGCTACTGTGTGTAGCACTTCTGACTGAAACCTGTAGTGGACAAATCTTTTTGATACAAGCTGGAAGTCAGCTTGCTGCTTTGTTGCTTTTTGTTTGTTTTTGTTGTTTTTAAAACATAAATATGTAGTATTTTTGTCCATGACCCAGCTTCTGCTAATAGGAAGCATGCTCTACGCACAAGAGAAGAAAAGCTCTTTGCTTTGCATGCCCTAGATGGATATACACCATAAGCATTATGAAAATATTGAAGATGTGGAAGTGAGCATGTTGCCAAAAGACGAAAGGTTTCTATAACACCTGCTTTATCTTCTCGTAATAAATTGTTTCTTTTCTCAGCTCCAGAAATGCCCTGTCTCTTCTTATTCAACAAAACATTAATATCTTTCAGTGCTTTAGTCACCCAGTGGGTCTGGTATAGGCCTGACTTTAATTGGGATGCAAATTATTTAACTGACCATCTGAATAACAGCTTTGATTTTTTTTTTCCCAGAATTGGAATTTTATGTCCTACTACTGCCTTGTTATAGAAACAAAGAAAGTAGGGTTATACAATGGATTGCAATTTATATTGCAACACTAAAGATTGTGTTTAGCTAAATGCTAAATTTCTAACACAAAGGTTTCATTTTGTCCCACAAAATGCGTATTTTCTACACAGTAAGAATCTACACAATCAGAAAGCTATAACGTACATTATGTGTTCAGCTGCTTACATTTCATATTTTCACATGTAAGTTTTCAAACAAACTAAAGTGGAATTATATGACTTTGGAAATGACATAGCGATCTGTCTGTTCTTATTTTCACAGTTTTTTAGATAACAGAAATTTTTTTTAGAAACACAGAAATGCCAATTAAAAAAAAAGATAAAAGGTATTAGAAAGCTTTGTGACTTAATCTCGCTTTCAGATATTTTAGAAGTGTTATCACCTGAGGGCTGCTTTGACTTCAGCCATATTAACATAGTTAACATGCCTAAATTTTCTGAATAATACAAAAAATACACTCAAAAATACAGTATTTTTTTTCAAAATAATAAATTTAAAATTAAAGTACTGTCTGTATTTTTGCCAAGGACAAATCATAACAGAAATAGAAAGATATAATAGAATTGACCAAAGAATCAATTACTGACATTTTTATTTGTTTAATATCATGATAGGATTCAAAATTAATCGTTTGCAAGGTATCCCCTGCATGGCACAGATACACAGAAATTCTAAGATTTATGCAGGTGAAGCATGACTGTATATTACAGCCAAATCTGTCTGCTGTTTAAGAGTCAGCGGTCAACATTGTCCCTATTGACAGTCTCCTTCTCTCTTGGACTGTGGATAGGTATAATTTCTCCTTAAGTAATGTGTTTGTTCGGGGGCAAACAGATTTTAAAGAAGTGTATTTTTAAATAGAAAAAAATTCCAGATTAAACCAGTGATTTCACTACAGGCAGTACTAGCCCAACAAATTCAAGCTGTCTGGATTACTGATGAAGAACCCTGCTCTACGAATTATACATTTCTGGGGCCAGCTCATGTCACAAAAATAAGTTGTCTCTGCTCATGAAAAGTCCACATCTAGGCTGATATGGTGAAAAAAATCTGCTTCATCCTAGAAGAAGAACCTCACAACAGAGGGTAGTTCTCCCACTGGAAACATACTATTGGCAAGGACCCAGAAAATATTTTCAAGGGAAAAGGCCCCAACTGTTCCACCTTGGGAATAGCAAGAGAACGTAATCTTATAGTATTGACTTATATCTGAGTTTTCCAGTGCATAATCATACATCATAATACTACCTTTAAGGATATTTTCCAGTTCTTTACATTACTGTTAAAGTGTGACCGTAAAATGCAAACATATATAGGAGGTACTGACATATTCTACGTATTAGTTTATCTGAAAATACACAGATACCTGCAAACTATTACTTAAGTAACAATATTCATTCCCAAAACATTACTGGGAGACTGAGAATACTAGTGCCTATTCAACAATGATGAAAATAAGGGGAATACCAAGCTATGTGCTCTACTCCATGCAAACTAAAACTTGCAATGCCTATGAAAAAATAGCTCTCAGCCTATTGTTTTTCTGCTAATCATTTGACCAACAAAACACCCTCTTGACTTCATATCTTACTTGTAATGTATCTACAGCTAAGATCTGCACTGATGTCTGAAACAGTCTCTGAAACGGCTTAACTTATGGAATAGAGTTTTACATAGTAAGTCTTCAGCTTTAGAATTTATTAAACAATTTTGAGATTCTTATGTTTAGCATTTGAATCTAAAAGCAATATAGTGCTATGCTAAGCTGCAGTTCAGTTCATTTATTTTTTGTTTGTTTGGGTTGGGTTTGTTTTTTTGTTTTTTGTTTTTTTCATTCAAGGAAGTATAATTAATACGCTTAACTTTAACAGAAAGTGTATTAAAAACAAATCAAGGTTGACAGATGACATAACGAGAAAGTCTTTCATTTGGTCTTTGCTGTCTTTCCTGACACTTTGGAGAAGTATCAATTCTTGTGAGAAATACCAGAACTTAAATTCTCATCTTTAAAAATGTATTAAATTAACCCTTTCACACCTTGCTGCACAAACAACTAGTAGGTGTGTTGGTCTTAAAAGTGTAATAGCTAAGTGGTAACAATATTTCTGGAGTTGAACTGAGCCTAGCAATCAAGGCAGAGAGGAAGTAAAAGAAATCATCTTAGGACCCTATTTTCTCTTAGTCTTCTTTTTACATCATGTGTGATAACTGTTTTACTGATTGTATTTGTCTCCTAGAGATACACACATTAATGATTACGATCCTAAAGTAATTTTAGGACTAATTAAAAAGTTGACATTATTTTCAGAAATCCTGGAGAGATATAGGTTGTAATGAAAGATAAAAAATACTAATGGAAACTAGGGGTTACAGTCATCTTCTAATCCAACCTGTCTATAAAACCAAGAGAAGTTAAGTACTGGTATCCTTACATATAGTGTTCTGATACCAGCATACACAAATAGATAAAAATGCATATTAAAAAAACACTAAAAAAATACTACATTTCTAACCCATAACATAGAAGAATTTTAAGTCTAGTACAATAGGAAAAAGGCTTTCACTTTATATAGTATCAGTATATATGTGAATAAAGAACACCACGTGTTTATGAACTGATTATTTTTATGAGGTCTAATTGTGAAGAGATATTTTGACAGTTTTATTTACAGTGTAAGGCATACCCAGCAGCATGCAATCGTAGTTTGGAAACCATATATATTTGTACATATGCATAAATATATGTACATGATCATAGGAAATGATTTTACAGAAAAACCACAAGCCTAGATAACATGTCAGTCTACCACTGTAGCACATTTCCAGATAGCCTTTTTAACATAATTCCCTATAAATAACATAAATTCTGTAATTATGTAAGATACAATGATATGAATTCAGTTGTAAGTATACAAAGGCACTTCTCAAAATGACGTAGTATTTAAAAACGTGTCCTAAAAACACAGATCAAATTTTCTAAAATATATTTAATTTATGTTAACATATATATGCAGATATTTCAAAGGCATCCAAATCATCAAGCTCACTAAACTACTTTTGATTTGGGGAATCAATGGAGATTTTCATTGTTGAAGATTTTTTTATAGCTATAATAATAAAAAAAAAGCCAGATCCGTCAACCTCTCTGAACAAGGTACAATTCGAAGACAAAAGTTAGATCATTATGGATGAAAATAATAGGATTACAGGCAACATCAGCTTATAAAACAAATTCTGTTCTTTAATAAATATGTATCATATCAATATGTATTTAATGCTAACAGTTTTTTAACAGCTTAGGCTGTAACCTTAGTAGCCCTGTGTGAAATTTGCTATTGTCATCCCTGCCTTCATTAGGATAGAGATAGAAAGCAGCAAAGAAGGAACTCAGAATCTGAGCTGTTGATTAATTTTCCTCTGTCCAAGACAATGGGAACACTCCATCACTGCATAAACAGTATTATGCTGGTTAGATACCTTCCATAAAGTTTAACACACCGAGTCTTCCTACTGAACACTGAAGTGCAAGACACTCTTAATAGTAAAAGGACCTGTACTTCTTTTCCATCTACCTTCCTTTTTCTATCCTGTTAATGCATCAGGCGGAGCTGTCCATTAACATGTACTTGCTCAGCATCATGCACTATAGGCCCTAAACTCTGCTAGGACCTGTAGCTGTTACCACACTGCAACAATGCGTGATAACATATACAGTTTAAAGCTTTCATTCTGTTGCCTACGAAGTCCAAGATAGTAAAATTTCCTTTTTCTATTGGTATTTATTCAGCCTTTTTTACTGACTAGTACTTTGCATGAGAAGGAACACACAATGACCTTATAAAAAATTCTTTTGTATGATTCAGATATATTCAGGATACTTAAAAGTCCACATCTTTGGATGATCAGGATTATTTATAAGTTGGAATATTTGTACTGTAAAATTTAAAGTAAATCCTATAATATATTCAAATAGCTGGGAATATTACACATATTCCAAAATGGTCAGTATTACTGCTACCACTTGAAACTGAGATCTGTCAACATTCTGTGATGATTTCCTGCATACACATTATTGGCAAATTTATATTTTATAAACTAAAAATTAAAAAGAAAGCTAAGATATTAAACAAATACTCTGTTTAACCCAAGTAGCCTGGATAAAACCCTATCACTGAACAATATGTAAGAAAAAAAAATGAAAAAGAATGAATTTATTCTCAGTTACCTTTTAGAAAAGAGAATCCTGCATAAGTGACTACAGCAGCATGTTCTACCACATTCTTTCCATAAACTGATCCCTGTCAGTGACAGTAAAACAGATTGTGTGCATCTGCTGGGAATGAGCCAGATGACAGTGGAAGAAACACACATGGATACCTTGGCACAGCTACTAAAGAAGTAGAAGAAAAATGGACAGAAAGAAGTAGAAACTTCTCAAATTTAATTAAAATGGCTCTCTAACATAAGTGAAGTTTTCTAAGTCTGTAGCTTTGCTTTAGACTGTAACTCTCCAAAAGCCACTACATACTTATATGTCTACATTGTCTTGTTTATTCCCTATGGTACTCATATGGACACCACTATCACAGCGTCTGGGTCACACAGAATTTGCCTCAGGGAAATACCATCTCATTCGACAGAGAGGGAATTGATGCACCAGCAAAGTGAAATCCTCACTGTCATCTAAAATAGGTTCTGGAAGAAAAAGTTAAATCCACACTGCCAAAATCCAGGCTGCTATCCTAGATGTTAGAATACCCTTCCTGTGCTCAGCTATGCTCTCAGACAAAAATACCGTTACACCTAAAATTGACATTAAGCAAATAACCTGCTAATACTGTAGCATTACAGGATGAGGGTGACTGACAAGTTAAATTAGCACAAATGGTGGTTGAGTCAGCTTTGCTATTGCTGCTTTTATCCTCTCAAGTTTCACTCTTGATTATGTGGACTGAGAGTCCAAGATGGCTCTAAAAAGAATCAGTGAGTTACAGTTGTCAGTACAGTACAGAATTGCCACTACAAATAGCGGTAGCTGTGTGTTCGCATATAAAAGGAGAACCTGATTTTCTCTAAGAGTTAGAAAGCACTACCCAGCTATTGACTCATCATGGCAAGAGAACTACATGCTTATGCATAGGAAAGAATTCAGAAATTCTGCTGAGTCTGTAAAATCTTTTATTTCAGCTGTAAAGTAACTTACATTGCTTCCCTTTTGGTTAATCACTTGAAGACAGACCAAATAAATATGGAAGAACTTTTTTTTTTTTTTAAGAAAACACTATTCCAGTTACAACGACATAAAAACGTTTCTGAATTTTGCCCTGATGCTCCACACACTGTTTTGCCTTAGACATCAGCAACAAGATGTGATTGCCAGCTGAGTGAAGATTAATATAGCACCTAATAGCCTGAGCATCTCAATTAATCTGGAGCACCTGGAAGTCTCAAGAAGCCAGTGGTCTCAGCCTATATGTATTCTGTTAGAGTGACTATTCGATATTCTAACAGTACTTCAGAATCACATTAGCAAAATGGAATTCTTTTGACTTTATAGAACCCATACAGATCATTACATAATACAATTAACATCCAGCAGAGAGAAGATGAGGTATACTCTTCTCGCTAAAGAAAAGCTCTAGAACAGCATATTAAGAACCTTCTTGTACCATCTCATTTCAGGATGTGTGTACGGCAACCACACATGTACAGACTTTAATCCCCAATAGGGACTTAAAAAACTGCTTAAGTCTGCTTATAATGCTCTTGATCAAAGAAGTGGTAGATCTTGACACATTCTTCCCAGGGTGGTCCAGAAGAAAGATAGGGAGATCTTCTTTTGAAATATTCTATTCAAATGGTACCTTTGTTTCTAATGAGTCTGGAGAAAGAGTCAGAGTGGAACTGAGAAAAAGAGGTGGATGTTAATTAACAGCACGAATTCTGTATATAAAGCAGTTTTTAGTAGGTCATCAAGTCAGTGGATTTATGCTAGAACGCACAAGCAAAGGACAGAGTGTCATATATTCACATCTGGAATACTGTTAAACTGTTATATTAAAAATAAATATATTAATATATGTGGATAAAAGTTCTCTTCATATTATTGAAATCAGAATTTCTGAATTACAGTGAAAGAAAGGGAAAAAGCAGCAGCACATTTTTATAACTTAAAGGCTGTGTCAAGCTCTTGGATAAATACTAGTCAAGACTGAATATCGGCACAACTTTTAAACCAGAGTTGTTATTCTTCATTTATTCAAGCATAATAATGTGGTCAGGAAATCAGGTTAGGATTCACACCCACATATTCAGCAGGCACATTAGCTATACAATAAACTGGCTGAAGAGGCAGGCAGGCTAGGCCACAAGGTCTTTCCTAAAGGACCACCCAAGCTCTCCTGAAGATGACTGAAACATGCACATAATGACTATTTTTGAACTATTTGCTCTCGTCTAGATTTATTAAACACTCTTAAGTAGACTGAGAGATTTATTGCACCCTGAAGCTGTACTTGCTGTCTCAATCAAGCTATAATCAATTCATTACTCATTTACAGCATGCTCATTGTCCTCATAATCAAACACCTCTTCATGTTCCTAGCTCCTATCCTAGATTTCAGAGGTTTGCTAGGCATGGTACGTCTCAGTTCAAGAAACAAACTCGAAAGAATGAGGTCACTAAAATCATGAAAGACTGTCACAGAAGTATTTACAATCCACTTTCACATATTTAGATGAATACACTTGCAAATGTATAGTTAAGACAAAAACAATATTCTTCTTATACATTGCATTTAAAAAGTAAAATGAAACTTTTCTGACAATACAGTAGGAAAGATGGCATGGAATTGCAGTTGTTTAAACTAGTTTTAAGTTACTTTACAGACGAGAAACACAGAAAGACTTGCATTTTTTCATTAAGAGAGAAAAGAGAATGAGACTAAGTTAATAGCTAAGAAATTATGGCATTCCAGTGAAACATGACTCAATTACAGTCCTTCATTTGATGAATATTTCATTACCTATACAAAAATGTGATGGCCTCACATTTGGAAACGAGTAGCTTTCTCCCAGAATATCCTATAGCCAACTGATAAAGGACCTTTCCAGAAAGACAGAATTTTCCATTAACTGCTCTAAATTAAGGGTAGGAAGTATTTCCAATCAGGTTTCTCAATTCTTGAATTTCTACTATACAAATTAAACTAGCTTTTATAAAGAATTTATAGACTTAAGCTGGGGATGTGGGTTCCATTTAGACAACAGGACATAGCAGAGTAAAACCTGATTTCTCCTTTTTTTGTGTTGCCCTAAGTCCTTTCTAATTATGTGAATACATACTGGAACAAATTTTAGGTTTTACAGTACCTTAGTAAACTTGACAATTTTCACCCATGTTTTGCCCTTGAAGAACTGAGGTGTTGCATAATAAACTTGCACCAAAAAAAAAAAAAAAAAGTTTGCAGTTTCATTTAAAATTTACATTTAGGGGTTCTGAGTCCCTTTGTATGCACTGGACTGTTGTGCAGCTTCTGCGCTTTGTTTGCAGATTTTTTCACCTTGCATCTGTTGCCTCGAATAAAGTTCAAGTATCTTTTTGGCGATGATGATTAGTGAATTGAAACATTAAGAATTAACAATATATTTTTTAAATCTTTCTATTATTTTTAAGTTTTGAAATTCATATTGAAGGATTCTACTCCCTGATTCTCTTAGAAATTGTTACCTATAGGTTGCATGTGGGGCTGGAGATTTTTACATTCAAGAAACTTGCTCAAAATTTGAAACACACTTTTGAACTGAATGTGCTGTATGTTGACTTTTTCAGTAGAAAACCTATACTTTAGGTAACAAATTTAGATCATGATATATTCAAAATGTGCTCAGTGAACAGACACAACAGTGGGTATATACTTAACTATTCTGCATTTAATAATAGGATTTTGACCAATGTATGAAAATAGAATGCTGGTGATTCTTTCTTTCATAAGTATCAGCAGCAGAATCTCACTAAACTATACATCTTTAGACTCCTTGTGACTTTAAAGAGGTCTTTTTGATATATCTACATTGTTTTTGAACTTATGTCTATTAAGCATGGATTTTTAAGATGATGTTTAATTCACAGAGCAATCTTTTGATCCATTAGTGGAACAGCTTCCTCCCTCTGATCACATCTGGAAAACAGCAGACCAAAAGCAGCAAACAAATACTTTCTTCCTGACTATTCTCAAAATTACTTTGTATCAGAAATCTGTAGGAGTGTCCAAACTCCCTGTTGGAGTAGTCCAAAAGGTGATGCTCATGACGGCTTTGCCTGTAATAGTGGACATAAAAATGTGGTAGAAAATGTGTTTTACAGTAGTGACTTTAAGTGGCTCGTAACAGAAAGTAGCTCCAGAAAATCACCACTTGTCCACATGCAAGACAAGTTCTACTCTTCAGAACAGACCACAATATCTTTTCTTTTTTGTCATGTCTCTTTTTGCTACATCAGATAGTGCTTCATATTGTTATTTAGTGGCAAAAAATTTTAAATAAAAAAACATATTCAGCATTCACTGAAAAATCCTTGTGCTCTAAATTATGCATTTTACTATGTGATTAGAAGTAGGGGGGGAAAATCCTAATAGCACTAAAAATGCCATGCAAAAATAGCACTTTAACTGTTGCTTGCCTTGTAGTTGTCATAAAGATTTGCATTATGCCTATGACCACTGCATCATATTCCTGATAAAAGTTTTAAAAACATGAAATTTCAGAAAAGATAGCACCCAGTAAGGATGCTTTCAGGATGGCTATTCTGTAGATCACCACAGATTGTAATACTGAGCCTGTGACATTATCTACTGGAATCATAACTGAACTAAATGCAATGTTCTGGATGAGGATTTAAGCACTGTAAACTATACTGAAGATAGATTCTCATTTTCCATTAACAGTAACAAGTTTTTGAAAATCCATAAAAATATTTGTCCAATTTTCAACTTGTATGCCAACATTATAGAATATGTAGAAGAACATTCTTCTGTTTCTATCCCATGCATAATCTTTTTTACTGCAACATCAACAATAAAACAGAAACACCAGATCCTATTGTCATCCCAGTGAAGATATGCAGATTTCTACCTACTAAGCATATAGGTATTATTACGGGCAGTTCTGCTTTAACTAGGTAGCTTGTCAATCATTAAATCAAGTTTCCTTTTAAGAATAAACTGGAAAAATACTTTCCAATTAATACACATTTAAAATGTAACATTAAATTATTTCCACATTTTTAAATGCACGTACCCAAAAACATGAATGAAATTTTGCTTTCGTTTTAAATGATCATACCAGTCCAGAGGCTTTTATACACATTTATGGTCATATTTCTCACATCTAAAATTTGTCTATGTGCACAAAAGCTATAGATTTTGTATGCCACTGCATGGATGCAATCCTCCAGCTCACTATTCTGAAATAAAAAACGTGTCATGTAGAATTTTAGTAAATATGCAGATTCACACTTATTTCATATACTGCACCAGGGTAGTAACCTGGATTTTTTCTCATACTTCTGCTATATCAATTCCTTGTCTTCACCTAATACACATAAGCAAGATAAAGGAAGAACTAACCATTTCTCCAGGATTCTGTGGGCAAAACAGGTTCTCTTCAAATACTGCTTCAAAGATCAATTCCTTATAGCTATAGAACATATTTCAACAATCATTGTTATTAAGAACACTGTCTTACATCTGCAACAATTAAAGATTACTCACAACATGGCAAATTCTATACACTTCAACAGGAATTTTTGATGAAAAAACTCTGCAAGGTTAAGGTTTTAAGTTCAACTTCTATGTATTGTCCACTCCTCCATTTGTATACCATCTTACCAAATATATCATAGCAACATTCTTCCTAACCTTACTCAAAGCCTTCCCCGTTCTGCTGTTTCTTCCACTTCTCATACTCAGAAACATGTTCAGGACACAGATGGACAGAGATAAAGCCGGCCTGAGGATAAGTCTAGAGAACATACTGTCTCCTGCTGGTTTCACAGAATATCCTCGCTGTACTAAATTTTTTCTAATAGTTGCTGAGGCATTCCCGTGGGATATGGCAATCAGAGGGG
>JAYRBT010000093.1:543319-568317 GCA_036023395.1 Myiotriccus ornatus
TCTTGGTAGCACAAGTCTGAGGCTAAAATGCCACGCTGAAGGGGATGTGTGGGCCAGCACTACAGGATGGTCACAGAACCTCAGTGTCCTGTTGCTTCTTTACAATGCCCTCCCCCATCTTTAGGGACAGCTTTTCTGCCCAGCTCCAATGAAAAGACTTAAAACAATCTTCACTGAAGTCCATATTGAATTTTTAAATGAAAAGTGCTGCAGTCTAGCTTCTTACGCAGGTGAATATGTTCTGGAACATTATAATTTCTTTCATGATCCAACAATAACTAAGTTATATGGACTAAAATAATGCACCATTGTTTTGAATATAATGTTGTATCAAAAGGTATTTGCCAGTGGGGGGAAGAATTTGTTAGAAATCACATAAATACCACATCCTACTATGTCAAATATTTTTTTATATTACTTGAAGTAATGTTACACACGGACAATGTTCTGCACTAGGTTTACTTGTGCAAATGTGTTTTATAAACAATTTCACAATCCTTCCTCCTTGTCCTTTGTACATACTTTGCTAACAGCTATTGATTGATCACTTAAAAGTAAATAGTGAGATTTAACTGAGCATGAGTTCCACAAGTGGTAAGCATCCTGTATTTATAAAAGCTAACATAAATAATGTTTCTAATTCAGTTTACTTAGCTGTACATCTTGTGATTATAGTACGAGAGGTGAAAGATGGAAACATTTAAGGTGAATTCCTGCGCTGGTATTTGGTTAATAATTTTTTTTATAAACTTCACTTGATCAATTATACAGCTGAAGAAACAGGAACCAGAGAAGACCTGTTAGATTTAATTCAAAGTTTCATATTAGCTTTATAACCTGGGAAAAGGAGGCAGCAGAGCTTTATGCCATCTGTTCGATTCCCTCCTAATCTGTGGGCTGCCTTATGGTTAACTTAAACGAAGGCAGCAGAATCTGACTGACTTTCATGGACCAGCTGTACTGGCCAGGATCTTTGGAGATCTCTTCGCTTGAACTCTTGCAGCCTTCCAGTGTCATGGAAGGTGGCAGAAGGCAGAGATAAGTACATCCACCCTGCTGGAGCAGGAGATTGCTAAATCACCTGTTCAGGGGATTACAAATGGGGCCTAGGCTACACCCCCAACTGATATGATTACTGAATTCATATTGTGCCAGAGTGTATTCCATACAGTATAAAAATAATTCTCAGATAATTTACCAAGACCTGGTTCTAAATGAGATAAGGCACCTGTAGAATTTGCTGGGACATATTTCTGCAATCTATATGTAAAAAAAAACCAAAACCAAACAAAAAAAATGGGTGAAAATGCTAGGTGAAGTTCTGGTTGGCTGTATTTCACAATAACAATTTGAAATGCCTTAAAGATTCTTTTTCTCTTCACTTCCCTCTTTTTTTTTCCAAATTTGTTTTCTCTTTGTAAGGGAAGAAGCCATGTAACTACATGAGAAAATTCTATTACTAGCATGTTAGCTTTCCTGGCTGAATAACAGGTGCCACTTGCATACTTTGAAATACTTTCAATATGTGAGGAAGTGTAAAGGCTAGGCTTCGATGTGATGTTTAGTGGATTAAATAAACGACAGATCTCGAAAACGTCTCTTTGTGCTTTAAAACTACTGGGAGAAAAATGTGATATTAACAGGGCTGGTGGCAAAACACAATTCTAAAATCTGCATTTTTAAAATATTCTAAAACCAAATAGTAATTTCCATTACCAAGATCTGCATATATAGATTTTAACTCTCTGTATTCAGTGAGAATTTTATCTGTAACCAGGTCCCTAAATTTATCATACTTTCATTGAGAAGATACAAATTTTTATTACCTGTATTAACTGCTAAACTTTGATATTTCAGTTGCAAACCCACTTTATTTCTCTTTAAAACTTCCTGGGTTGAACAAGTACCTAGGAATTCCACTGCTTTTTTTGAAAGCCTAAGAATAATAGGTTTTATTATCAGTGTCATCATCAAATTGATCTCATACTTAACATAAAACTGTGTGACATTAACTTGTGCAAGAGCGTGCTCAATTTTGGCTGCTTCTGTATCATTGTAAGACCGAACCTGACAGATTCAATATGCAGCTGAGGACTGTAAGTTTTATTTTGTCACAGTGATGCTAGATAACTCTACATGCTTAAATTAAAAAAAAAAAAAAAATTCTACTGTTTTATGATACAGTTGAGGGGTTTTTTTAGATATTAGTAAGTCCAAAATGCACTTGTAAGAAAAGGACACTGTATTTCAGTCTTTAACACTTCAAGTTCCATTTCAGTATTTTATGCACAGGAATGCCTTTTCAGAAGTACTGATCATGCAAATAGACCATTAAAAGAGTAAGGTGCCCACTTTGTGAATTTGAAGACTGTCTTAATACAGTTTTCTTGTTATAAAGCAGTAAAATAACCAGGAACAGTTACAAAACGTGACAACTGTTCTTTGAGGACTGTAGTGAGTGAGTGTGTCTCAGATCAGTCTTTTTCATTTTATTTGGCTGTGAGGTACATCAGGATATTTCAAACAGTTCTATAACTGCATTTATTGCCTATTTTGAAGGCTTACTTTTAAAGTATTACCCTACCCCAATTTTTAAAATTTGTATTTGAACCTAATAATACGTTGTTGAGAAGTTGGTTTAATGCACATAAGAAACAAAAGTAGAAAAAGAAAGTGTACTTTATATAACTTAAACTTTTCAAAATACAGCTAGGCAAATCTAGAATGAAAGAAAATAAAAATACATCTTCAATATCCACTAAGATGAAGCATCTGAATCTACGTGAGTTTCCTGTCTGATTACAATAACGCATACAAAATTAAATACATAAATATTAATTTTATGTATCACAGAAGATGAAGACAATGAAAAAACAATGTTTACATTTATGGTTGACTCATTAGTGTTTTATTATGTGAAACACTAGGAGGCATCAGTTGGGTAAAAAAAGGAGTTCCTTTGAAAAATGGTAAGAAATTAGCATAGAAGTTATCAGCTTGCAAGTTTCATACTTCCAAATGTTAAAGGCTGTACATTATAATTAAATTATACAAATAGGCAAAGCTCTCTATTCTCACTGATAAATGACATACTTAATAATATAGGGACAACATTTAATTTCTTAACTATGTTCAAATCAGACTACTTTGTTCACATATGCAACACATAGTTTTACAACACATTACATTTTTAAAAATAACAGAGTAAAATTACTTATTTATTCTTCAATATTATAATGTTTGATAAATCTTCCTGTAAGCCCTTAATAGGGTAAGTGCAGTGAATCTAATATAGTCCTGGGTACTTTTCAGTGCCTAGGGATTTTTAAGTCCTAAGCACTTTTAAGAACTTTTAATTGCTGTTTATGGGATACCATCTAGACAAAAACATTTAAAAAAAAATCCCATAATAAAAATCTATTACATTGTAATTATATTTCCCCAAAGCGGTGTATTAAACAGCATTTATAAAATTTGTGTAACGATACAAGTGGCTCTACCTTTCACAAAAAAGTCATGCAAAATTAGTAATGTCAAAACTGAGTTTTCATTGCTTCGAGTTGCATTTAACAATGACTAAGCAACAGAGTTATAGTTGTCCCATAAAATAATCAATTAAATTGAAGTGTGCCTTGCCATGCTGCAGCAATCAGCTTTTATCTCTGCCCAATCCCAATGACATGTGAACTGCCTAATCCTTCTTTTGTAAGGCACATAAGACTTTGTTGTCACTGTTGGTTTTGTGAATTGCCTCTATAAGCTGGTCTGATTTGCTAAAGATGACAGATCCCAGTGAATAGACAAGTTCTCCTGCACTGCAGTCAATGAGACAGTGACATTAAAGTGGAGGGCTGAAGACATTTGCTTTTAATCACCTGTCCACATGCAGTATTAACCATCAGTTCTGAGAAAATGACCTTAAAGCTGGTCAGAGAACCCAAACAATTACATTCAAAAATAGAAAATTAAGAAATTCAATTTTTCAATTTTTACTTGCACCATTAGTTGTGTTTGCTGACCAGAGACTTTCTAAGCCCATTTTATTTCTGAAATAGGTTGCAAAATTTTATTTTCATCCTTTTCAAATACCAGAATTCTAGCCCTACTCTTAAAATTGAAGTTTTCCAGCTGTTCAGACTTACATATGTAATTTTTCTGTATTTTATACCTAAGTCACTACAGAGCCTAAATGAGAATGTAGCAAAATCTCTCTGGTTATATCATATAGAAAAATTTTAATATATAGAATAATATAGAAAAATTTTAAATACAACACAAATATAAATGTTCTGGTTATTATTCAAAATGCTGGAGCAAGGACTATAAAATCCTTGAACATACACAGAACTTTATATAGGTTCATCATCATCAGTGTTTTCAAAAGAGTATCAGCACTTGATTTTTGATAAATTATCATGCAATGCAGAGCAATGATGTCAAACAGGTAAAAATGAAACCTATGTATCAAATGCTTTTTCTTTCAAGTAATTAATAGCAATTAATGAATTCTTGCTCAGTGAGATGTAGAAATATCTTTAGCTGTCTCTGAAGATGAACTAAACTATTCTGGTGAACAATGAATTAATCTGTTACAGAGAAGTAAAATTAAAAGAAAATAAGTTGGTAAAAGTATTCTACTACAACTCCTGCTCAGTTGCTAAGTTTCTATGTAATTACATTTATCTACTGAATAGTGAGTTATCAAAACCTTTATTAGGCAAACATTTGGGAAAAGCTTCAGAAAGCTTAATCCCTCTTTGTCTGTAATAGTTTAGGTGTTTTAAAAAACAGAACCATATAAGACAGGTATCTCTGGTTTTGAATATATATGTTGCAGGTAGATGAAACGTTTAAAAAAAGTAAGAAAAATTTACTGATCCCGTATTGGGGGGAAAAAAATCACAGTAAGAAAGTATTTGTAGGAATTTTCTTTTAATGCTCCAGGAACATACTCCTCTAAAAGACTTCTCTCACACACTATTCATCATTCAGTACCACTTTCTATAAAGCTCTTAAACTTAAGTTTCCTTTTTCTTGGTCAATTAATCTTAAGAGGATACAGACAGTATCTGATCCTTGCACTCTTTTAAAAGACATAAAAACTGACGTTCTTTACATCTCTGTCCTGTGAGAGCTTTAGGTCTCCTCGGGGCCTGATCCTGTAGATCATTATCCCTATGACATGCTCATTTTCACACAAGTCTCACTGTTGGCAGTGGGACTAGTTTTGTAGGAACTGCTTGCATGAAAGAAGGTTTCCATGTTCAGGTCCCAGAACTATCTTTTCATACTAGCTATGTAGGGCATAATGGTAAAAATATATATGAATAACAAGTTTTTAAAATAAAAGTCCATGTACAACAGGGAACATAAACAACTTGAATTAAGGGCCACTGTCTTAAGCTCTTCTTCAGGGAATTTTTCTATAATTTCCAAAGGAACTTGAACATGAGCAGAGACTTCAGTGTTAGACGCAGTATGAATTATGTACTCATTGGTATAGAAAGAATCACATAACGGGTATTTTAAGAAAACTGATAACGTAAGAAAGTTTTGTAGGTTTTTTTTTACTTCATGTAAGGTACCTGAAATCAGATAACAAAAGTAGTTTACAAAATAACAAATCCCCAAAGTATCCATTTGCCTGATCATTTGAACTGGAAATCAGTATGTATGTATACAGCCTCAAATACAGAGGCTAGTACTTGTTCACAGGTGGTAATATTTCCATGCCCTGCCAAGCCTCTATCGTTTAGTTTATATACTCGATATAAACATCTTTACTCTTCAACCACAATAGCCAGAAAAGTGCCAATGAAAAAAATCTAGTCACAGTTGCATCTAATATAATTTATTATTCATCTTGTAGTTATTTTAAAGTAAAGATATGAAGCTAGGACATTTGCCATTAAGCTGATCATCACATATGTGCTAGGAAAATTTTGTGTCAAAGCAATTATTTTCTGATCACCAGTAAAATACTGGTAAAGTGCCTTTCTCTGCTTAATTCTCATATCTTTAGTCTTAAATTGAGTATTACAGTATTTATTTAATATGAGAATGGAGGAATTTGGTAATAACAATCATAATATACAATAAAGAAAATAGAACTTTTCTGTAAAACACAATGCCTAGGTATCCACAATGATTCATTAAGTTTTGTTTTGCCATGTGCTGCTTTGCTCTTTCTCTTTTTTTTTTTTTTTTTTTGAGAAAGGGAATTATTAGTTTGTCTTTGTTTTGTTTTTCAGGCTTACAAAAGGTCACACTAAGTTTTATGGCAAACACTAAGTATTACAGTTACATAATGCACCAATACTCTTATAAGTCTATTATTTACATTAAACTTTATCTTAGCCTGTAAATAACTGTACTGCAACTACACCAGCCAGTTCCGTAAGGCTGATTAGCTCTACTCCTTTGTGTCAAAAAATGTAAAGATTACTCAAAGTACTGTATAAAGACCAAAGCATACTATTACAAAAAAGGTTTGCAGCCCATGACTTAAATTCCCACATCAGTGCAAGGGATCTTTCCATCACAAATGTAAGTATTCAGATGAAAGATGCATAAAGTTAAACACTTGCAAGCACACACTACCTAAACTCAAGAACTGGAGAGCGTATGATAAAACGAAGTTTAAGAACATTTCATTCAAACTGGATTGCTTCCTTAGTCTGATAAATCAGAGTGCATGCACTGCAAGGTCATAGCTTTTAGTGAACTATTTAAATCAAGTAAGTTTCCAACACTTCAATATCAAGCACACAGATAATGAAAACTAACTTTATCAAAGTTTAAACACTTATGACACTGATACAGACAAGTCAGCAATAATTTAGTAGACTGTGATTTAACTGTGTTACTTGTCTAACAAGTTACTATTAAACAACTGCACATACACTTAAAAAGTGTGCAAGCAACCTCGATCCCACTCCACATAAAATGACTGATACATTTTTCAAACACAATAGGAAATGTACCTAGGACTTTTGTACCATGCCCACTATATTTTATTCCGATGTTGAATTTCACATGTACTTACATTATAAACATTTAGCTGTTTGGATGATCACACTAGTCCTTCAGATATTTTCCTTTCATAGGAAGAAGAAAAAATCCCTTTACTTCTTCCAGCCTTAAATATTCACCACCTGGTTCAACATGCAGCCGCCTTGAATCACACACACAACCTTCAAAGTCAATCCAATAAGCAGCCAGAAGATGCCTGGTGTATCTCTGTGTGTGTGTGCGCGTGTGCGCGTGTGTGCAGCGTGGAGGAGGAGAAAGTGGCTGGGCTGCTGGTCGGATTAAAAGTAATCGGACTCGTCCTGAGATCGTCCAGGAAGGAAGTGACAGCAGGCGAATGGGAAAAGGCGAACAGCTCACAGCCTTTGTAACATCGCGGAGGGGAAGGGGGAGGCGAGAAAGGGATTCAAACTACACGCTTGATGAGGTGTCCTTTTCTGCTGCGCTCTCTCTTCCTCCCTTTTCCTCTCCTTCTCTGTCTCTATTTCTCTCCCTCTCCCACAATCCCAAACGAATGACTCTCTCCTCCCGAGCTGGAGAAATAATCAGTTTCACTCTTGCAAAAAGGGGGCGGGATCAGATCCCCAAAGCGTTTTAATAAAACAAACATAGAGCAGCAGCAGCGGCAGCAGCTCCTTGCCCCTCTAGTCTAAACTAGATTGATAAATTGCTCTACTACAGTACTTTAATTATGTATATGGTATGCAGAATAAATCACCGAGCATCAGCACCTCAATCAAGCACTTTTTAAATGATAATTGCATCTTGGGTGAATCAATCTTTCCATTCCTGACATTTTGCTAATTTTAGTTCTACGGTGGGGGTAATGGCATATGCCACACGCAAACCTAATGACAATCCTTTATTATACCGAGCGAAGACAAGGCGGCGAGCCGGTGCGCGTTTCCCCCCTCCACGCGATGGCAGTGCAGAAAACGGAGGGCGGCGAGGGCAGGGCAGGGCGGCTGCGGGGTCGCACCACGCACAGCCCGGGGCAGCACATCCGCGGCCGGGCCGCCCGCGGGCCGCGGCGGTGGCCGCGCCTGCCCGCCCGACGGACCTGCGGGGAAGAGGAGCTTCGAGCTGCCCCCCCGAGTCGCCATCCCGGTGTGTCGGAGATAGCACCTCCGCAGCGGCTTCGCCCCCTGCGGGAGGGGCGGGCGCCGAGAGGGGGCACAGCCGGCCCGTGGCCGCCGAGCGGCCCGGAGAGCGCCGGCCCTTGCACCGCCCCCGGAGCGCAGCGGCGCTGCGGCCCCTCCGCCCTCCCCTCCTTCCCCACAGACCTCCCGCCCAGCCCCTCGCACCTTGGCCGGGCTCCCCCTCTCGAGCCCTTCGCCCGCTGAGCCTCCCAACTCCCCCAACTCTCCCTGCTCCGCTTCCCGCGGCGTGGGGAGCGGTCCCGGGGCAGCGCCGGCGCAGAGGCACTTTCCCCACGGGGAGCACTGACCGGTGCCGGACCGCTCGCCTCCTTGCGCGGGTCCTGGCCTCGACCGGCTGCCAGAGACGGTCTCGTGTCAGACTTACCCGCAGAAATGCAGCACTGGCAGCACGCTGTGTGAGAGGACAGGGCTTTATTTTATTTTTTATTTTTTTAATAGGTTCATTTACTTCTGAAACCGGACTGAAAGGACTGCACTGTATAGGCGTTTGAATCCAGATTAAGCACATGCGGTAATTTGTGAGTAAAACCGAACCTTGCCGATACTTGTTTTAATTTCCATGCAGATAGCCAACTTTTACGATCCTTTCAGAGCAGCAAGGGAGTTTGTAAAGGCACAGACCATTATTTTTATGACAGATTAAGGTACTGGAAATAGGAACAGCACACATGATAAAACCAAACGACTGAACTCAAACACAGTGATAAATATATATTTGGGTTATTTTAATACAGGTCTTGCAGTCTTTTCCCCTATAAACATCTCATTGGGCCACTGACCTACTTCCAAAGTATTTGACAGTGAATAAATACCTTTTCAGTACAACTATACTTATTAAAACATGGATGCTCAAAAGCATGGTCAGAGCAAAACAAAGCTCAGGCAGCTCTAACAGGCACCCTGCAATTGCTCTCATCGCAGATCCCTAGAGAATACTGTGGATTTCATCATGCCCTGCTTTGTCTGGGTGAGAGTGCACAACTCTCCATGGGCAGGCAGCGGCATGCTACAGATGCACCCACACCAACAAAGATAGTGATACTGATGTGCCCAGAACCTACAGGCAGCCAGACACAAGCCAAGCACATTGTACACGGTCCTAAGAGGTGCATATGCTCTGCAGTGGCGGTAGCAGAGCTCAAAAAACATTGGGGAAGAAATACTTTTTCAGTCTCAGGTCTGGAGGGAAGCACAGCAGGAAAGAAACATGAAGAGTTACATGGGTTGTACCTTTCCTATGCCTCTTCTGCAGACAATTCTGGTCTCCCAGCGTGGCACTCAACTACCCATTAATATTTGTATATTCTTAGTGGCGAAAATAGAAAACTCTGTTACGACTTCACACTTTTTGCTCTAATTGAAAATTACTGTCATCTGTTTTATTTTGTGCAGGATGTGTAAGTTTTCTGGTTTCTGGTTAGATGGTAACACTGCCCTTCGATTGGCAGCACAGAAGACAAGCACTGTCATATTCTGAAAGTAATTATTAGAGTAGGCAAGTATTTCAGAAAATCAAAGTATACAGCAGCTTGGAACATCAACTACACCTCCATGTGGGCACTTGTGGCCTAATCTTTATATAGTTGTGACCTTCACATTCCAGAGCACCTTAAAGCCATGCCAAGTTTTTGTCACGAGTACAGTTTATCAAACCCATGTAAAAGACACCTTGATTTTTAAAACAGGGTTCAGATGCTAGATGGACAAACAGTTACAGGGGAGGGATCAGGCTTTCTTACTCATCTCAGGGTTAGATAAGGCATGAATTTATGCAGTATCATTTGAAGTGGTTTGGATTTTTTTTTCCTCTCATTTGTTGCATTTAATTTCAAAATCTGGGATAATTTCAAGCAGTGAAAAACCTTTGTTCTGGTTTCTGCACTTCTACTGATGCTCCACAAATGCACTGTTTTCAGATTTCTGTCATGAGACTTGTCTGGTCTTTTCTGCTGTCCACAGTTCATGCGTAGGACTGCTGACAAAATTATTTTCTCAATCCACCACCTGAGGCACGCAGTGTTTTAAATGATGAGACATCAGTCAAAGTGTAATAATTATAAAATCAGATATCCAAAGCTTTATCAAAGAATGTATCCAAGTATCTCTTTCCCTTACAAGTGTGATTATCTCAAGGTAACATTTCCTTTGAAGGTGATTATCAAAGTCCATTTTTGTTCTTTTGTGGATGCAGAACATATCTTTCCCTAAGGAGAAATAAGATTGCCAGCTTACATCCTTTAATGGCGTTTAAACCGAAAAGCAATGAGATTCCTATGAAATGATCCACCTCCTTTGCATCTTAACCCTGGGGTGGCTTGGTTTCTATTTTCTGTTTAAAGTTCTTCTCAACCCCACTCCACTCCATGCCTTGCTCTATTCCACCACCTCCCTATTTGTAAGAGCAACACAGTATAACTCTTCTTCCCATGTCTGGCTGCTTTTAAACTTGGCCCACGCTGGGTGCAGCGCTTGAAGTGAGCTTTACAAAATTATTTTAAAGTGAGCTGGGGTGGTTGCCACAGCAACCCACCCTGAGAGAAATCGAGGCTATAGATTAATCTACCCCACAAGATTATTCAACACTACTGTATTTGTTCTTCATTCATTCAGAATATTCCCTCAATCCATATGCTTTCATAATGAACAAAAAGATATAAACTCATATAATTTCAAAGATAATAGGATATATATTCCAGAAGCATAATTTAAATGCTTTGAAAACCACTGCAAAGAAATGACATGCACATGATTCTTTGCAAAATCATTTAATTGCAAAAACTATCTGCAAGGTAGGCACAGCTGACATACTAACTTTAAGTAAATTGGCATGTGATTACTAAAATGGTGTTATACACATCAAGCAATAATTACAGAAAGCCTTTGTCACAGGAGTACCTGTAAGTATATAACACAGTAGAGTTTTGCTCTCCAGGTTTTGCTTTTAACATAAATCTCAAAATAATAAATAGTAATTTGTAATATTAAATGCAATAAATATTAAACACTCACCACATACACCCTCTTTATTGTCAAAATCATCCGCCTCCAATGCTTTACTTAATCTTTCCCATAGTAGTTACTTCACAGTTTACAATTCTTGTTCGGCACCTTAGAAGTTTAAAAGCAAAAAGCAGCATATTATTAAAATGCAAACCTATAATACTTAAATGTACTTAAGGAGATTTATGAAACAATTTCTATGGAAAAATATGAGTCTTTACTGATGTACACTTAGGCCTAAGTTACTTTTAAGTAACTTGACGTTTTCAGAAGCTGTTATAAACTTCATCTGAATCCTACCTTAGGGATGCTACACTATCAATAAAATTAGAAAACTATTGGTTGCAATCTCCACCATCCAGTTGGTATTTATGCTTTTACACGCATTTTGGAAAAGCCAGCCATCGTGTTGTTTAATAAATGCCTGTTTGAAAGTCCAGGCCAAAATGTAAAGCTAAGGCTTGGTATATTAATTTCGTTGTTCTTTTAATGGCAGGAGTATGTGATGCCAAGACCCAGGCACGCATCTCCTCGGGTCTGCCTCAAGGAAAGCGACACTGGGTAGCATTGGGAGAACCCTTTTTTACCCCAAAATGCTCATTTTTCTCTGCACCTGTGGCTGCGGAAAGGGGTCCTCGCTGGAACGACTGGGTCTGGAGGAGCCTCTGCCCCGACCCCTCGCACCTGCTGACACATTGTTGCCCCGGGGCTTCTCCTAATTTATTTATTGACTCATTATTTCTAGAGGCTTGGGGTGGCACGGGAGGCGCCGCAGGAGCAGGTGTGACCCCGGTGCCCGGCCCCATGTCCTCAGGCAGCGCGACCCGGGCGTCTGGCGGCGCCGGGCAGCCGTGAGGGACAGTGAGCGCCCGGGTGGGTCCGGGGTCGCTCGGGAGCTGCCGGGGTGTCCCCGGGATCTCTTGGGGTGCCGGGTGCTGCTGCAGTCGCCACCCCGCCCTCTTCGTTCTCCTCCTCCCCCCCGTTCCGCTGGCAAGGCGCTGAGGCGGCGCGGGGGGCGTTGGGAGTCCGGCCGGGCTAAGGGCGAAGCGGGTGGGGTCAGGGACAGAGGGAGAGGTGCGGCTTTCTCACTGCGGCTCGAGAGGGGCAGCCAGAGGGGCCGTGGTTGTTTGGGACTGGACGGGAATAGCAAAGTCCTGACCAAAGGCTGCCTGTAGGGGAGGCTGGAAGCAGAAACCTGCCCGGCGTCCGCCCACAGAACTGCCCCCATCGACCCCCTCCGTAGCTTGTTCACAGCCTTCGCCCACCGCTCCGACCTTTGGAGCGAATGCGTGTCACTGGTTTGGGAGGCAGAAGCACCACTCGGCAGTGACAGCGAGGCTCGGGGTGCCAGTCGTGTCAGCTCAAACCGGGAACAGAGGCTTCCCTGGAGCAGGGCGGGTGGGAACCGGGGCGCAGGGGCTGCAGGGGGGACTGGAGTGCACCCATATGTGGGGCCGGGCTGGTGAGGCTGCAGCAGCCCGTGGCAGTGCTGGCACACGGACTGAGGGGTGTCCAGCAGGCCGGAGTCATAGCCGTGGGGTGAGGGGTGTAGCAGCATCTGGAAAGGCATCATAATTTTGGTTTAGGCCTCGATGGAGAGCTCGGAGGTCAACTAATCTAGGGCATTATTTGTTACTTTCCAGCCTTTTGGAAAGTTGTTATTTTTCAATTTCCCCTCCACTACCTTAAAAAAAAAAAAAAAAAAAAAAAGAAAAAGAAAAAAAAGAAGAAAACTAAGATTTTTCAAGTGCCTTTGCAGGGAAGAAACTGATCGTAGAGGGAAAAAGACTGCCAAATGTGCTAAATCAACAATGAAAAGGGGTTTGTTTGTTTTGCTAAATTGATCCAGTTCTAGTAATCTGAAGTGCTTCATTGTTACCAAAGGCGGTTTCTGAAACTAGTTTGCAAATTGATATTGTCCTTTAAATATCTCATAAACAGCTGCCCAAGGATTATTTTTATCCAAGAATTCTTTTTACTGTAATGCCTTTATTTTTAAATTACTATTCCTTTTAAAACTGTTTTCAAACTAGAGATAGGAGGTAACTTCTTCATAGTCAACTTACTTCTTTTAAGGAATATAGTCAACTGTTTTGTTTTAAAGAGTACGTATTACTAAAATTATCCCAAAGAGTGTAAAAATATTATTTATTACTTTGCTAATGACAACACAGACTAATACTAGAATCGGATTTGGGCCTAATGATACTCTATTTGTCACACATGCATTTTAGAAAGAGGTAATACTTATGGTATGTAATTCTTTTTTTTATGTGACTAAAATTGCATCTGAAGGAAATTAACAGCTATAGAAATGCTGAATCTTGTGCTTGGCATGGAACATGGACGCTGTGGAGCCCATGTGGCATGTCCAAAGTTCTCTGCAGTCTGTTGAAATACAGTGTACTCTGGAAGGTTGAGATGAGACACTAAAATGGAAGCTCAGCCCTATGTCAGTGGCCACCCAGATCCTATTTCTGCCTCAGAATTAATCTGAGTATGCTGTAACTCCAGTTCCTGTGCTAGCCACTGTCTCTCTGTAAGTCATTCAAATGTCCTTATCATCCTATGACATTCCACCAAATGTATATAGTTTATATATACATATACATATTTTGGGACTGTAACACTTGTAGTCAGTGATCTTACTTAAGTGTAACTAAAGGAAGAATTTAACCTACTAACCTCTCCCGTGTTGAGATTTAGGGACTCCAAAAATGTGAGTCTAGACTTGCATGAAAGAAATGCACCAGGGGTTTTGAAGTTTTTCAGTGATAGTCAGAAACTCGCAAGCAAAACTTCAGCCTCAGACAAACTCAGTAACTAGTTTCTGTTCTACACTCCTTTCCTTATCTCTTCTGACATAAAGTTAATGAGGTAAAATTTCAAGCTAAATGGGCTTTTTTTTTCCTATGCAAAAATATAAAAATAGATCAAATATGAGTTTAGAGTGGAAATTTGGAATCAATTCCCCATCTTAATAGGGTTTAAGTGCAGGAATGTATTTGAAGAATAATTTTGGAAATGTTGTCATTTCATGAACTGCTGTTCATCAGTCTGATAATTCTGCATCTTCGTATGCCTCAGAAGCATCAGAATATTTTTTTTTTTTTAAAAAGCAAGGCATTTTGTGGAAGCGTAATTTACTGTATGGTTTAATACAACTGTGATTAAAGTCTACCTAGATTTTTAAACAGCCTTCACCCAAGAAATACAATATCTTTATTATTCAACTTGATTGCTAATATAGAAGAGCTATCTCTCACAGCCTTTAGAATTGATGCAGACTAAGAAAAAATTGTATTTAATTGTTAATTTATGCAGCTTTAGAAATTTTAAACCTTTTAAACATCACCTGGGTATTTCTAAAGAAGTTCCTGCTAGGGCAGTTTCTCTTGCTTATCTCCAAAAATAAAGGCTCCCATAAATTGTTTCTGAATGAGTGTTTAAGTAAGATCCACCCTTCTTATTCCTGCTTCCACATTTATTTGTCCATATGATTTCCCTCCACTGAATATAGAGAATCTCCCTGTGATTCCTTTTCATTTTGTAAAAAGTAGGGTGGGGGGAGGGGATGGATTTTTTTAGTTTGTGCATTCCTTCTATTTTCCAGAAATGGAATTGCCTGACTAAGGTATTGTGATATTTTCAGATATTTTGCCAAAAAATCCACAACCCAAAACAAAAAATATGATTGCACTCCCTTGCTAATTGTGTGATACTCAAGCTTTTGTCTATCTTGCTCTGCATGATGATGTGATACAGAAGCAGACAGCCATAGATGGACAGAAAAGGCTTAATTAAGTATTCTGCAGCTGCTACAAATTAGATCAGCATCTGCATCTGTGTAGACAATGAAATTCATGGTAATTCTGAGGGCCAAGCAAAGTAGAGATTTGTTTTGGATAGACTCTTAGCCACAATTCAAACAAAATTCAAAACCAAACATGTTTTAAGGGGAAAAAAAAGGTTGGTCAACTTCATCTCCTGTTGTTAAAAGCCACTATGGTTTCCTATTCTGGCTATATATACATATTCCAATGTAGCACATGAAAGTCAGCTGTTACAGTATTCCCCCTTTTTTTTTTTTTTTTTCACTAAAACCCAGTTCTCAGGACTTTTTGAGACTAGATTTTAAGCTATATTTTAGATAAGTGCACAGCTTTTTGTCGTTTCTGTGATAATTTGCCTCTTCAGATTTCATACCACTTTCTGGAGCCCAAGTTAGAACAAATGATGTATAAATTTTAATGGTCAATGATCTAACCTGTTCTAATGGAATGTGTTTTATGATATTTGCATATGTTTTATGATATTTGAATATAGAAGACGATAGCAGTAGATTAGTACATGGACTGAGAGGATGAAGGTATTGCTGGCAAACTATTTTGTACAGATACACTTGCATGCAGATACCAAGAATTAATAGGTTATTCTCTGGACATTTTAGGAAAATGCACTGGTTTCAGGAGTTTGCAAACTCTTCAGTACTAAATTCATGTCTCTGGTTTGCATTTGAGCAGCGTCAAACAGAAGTGTTGACCCATAAATGTGTCTTCTAAGTGCTGCTATAATACTAATATTTTTGTTATAAAACCTATAATTAATATTAAAAAAGTATTAGATGTTTTAGGGAGGCCTTTTGAAGGTTGACAGCTCTTCGTGATAAGTAAAGAAGACCTCGTAACCTCTGTGACCATGAAATGCAATTGCACAATAGTTGGGTCACCTTTTAGAAGTAATTGTGCCACTTATGTTCATCTATTTAAAACTTCCATGAGCCTCCAGCTGTGATGTCATTGTTTATAACTCTTCCCATGGAAGCATTGACATTACTGAGGTTAAAGCCTCAGAATATTAAGGATATGTACTTTGTTTTGGAAGTATTTTGTCTGAAGTTGCTGTTACTGCCATATGATCTAGTTTGAGCATCTTTCTACAGCTCCCATTTGATGCACACAGGTTTAAGTTCCCATTTCTGGTCTGTTATGTTCTGCAAGCCTGCACCAAGCAGACTGGCAAGATCCTGTTTCAGCATTGACTTTACAGATAGCTACCCTGACACAGTTAAAGGAGAAGAAACCTGATTACTAAATTGAAGAAGTTTCTGCAACTGGGGGTTATTATTTTTGTCAGTTGCATATACAAAGGCAGCATCAGGGTTCTTTTTGTTAAACAACTCAAAAAACTCCATGCAAGTATTTACTGAAACTTCTTGAACTGACCTAATATGTTGGTACCTTCTTTAATTTTAAACTCTGAGTGACAAATAAATATATTATAGTGGCACTAGCATTTTTCTTTACCTTTTAGATCTATAGTAGTTGGAAGGTCAGTGCTGTAAAATCTCTATCTCCAGATATGACTTAATTGTTCTCTTGATTGTAGCTCAGCTACAGCAGCAGGATATGGGAAACGGGTACATATTTGAAAGGGGGTTATGAAATTTTCTAGCTCATAAGTGAAGCAGAAGGGTCTTTTTGGGGTGTAGATATCATGTAGGGGAAGATGAGGCAAAAGGCAGAAATAATTTAAGAGGGCTATTGCTAGTGGGGATAGACAGGTTAAGAATTTTTGGATTAAAGTGAGATTCAATGAGGAGTTTCCACATCGTTTTTGCAGATTAAACCCAGCAGTTTTAAAGCTATTTAAAGAATGTTTTCTCCCAGGAACAAAGGAACCAAGTGCTTCTTTGCCCTAATTGGGAGATAGTTCCCTTGTATTTCTGAGGAAGAATACAACCCAAAATCTCACTGTGGTGAGACTGTGGTGAAATACTAAATGGCTAATGAACTGATTTAGTGCAAGGACTTATAATTAAATGGACAGTCATATCTTTCCGAGAGTAGGAACTGTCTCCTGATATACAACTAGATTATTTCACAGTCTTTTCTATTTTTCTCAACATGAGTATGCTCTTCCTTTAAAATTATTGAATACAATAATACTTTGTGATTACCAGGCATTCTTTCTACAATAATTTCAAGTTCAGGAGATGGACGGATTCTAGGGAAAGGACTATTTGCAGTATAGTTATGTATATATAGAGAGAGTATTCTGCTTCCCCTTTAGAAAGCAAAGAAAACAAACAAATGCTGCAGATATCTATAGCAAACGCTATAGTAAGCATCCATTTTGTATACTTCTGTACTGTCATTGTTATAGCAATAAAAAAAAGTAGAGAGAGAGATGAAAATTACTGGGGGAGAGCTTTTTTGTTTAACAAACCCCAAACAAAACAGAAGACAAAACCCAGCAACACAGATACAGAAAGGTTTGTTTTGGAGGATTAATCCTTAGCAGCTGCATATCATTTTATTTAGCTTTCAATTTTTTTGCCCTGACAGATGATTGTATGTTTCAGGGTACAGTGCATTAGCTACGTTAACATTAGATTGAACTTCATGTGCTTTATATGCTGTAAGCACAACTTTCAAGTATATAAGTAGAACTAGTAATGCTATATATATGTATTTATAATGATATATATATATTTGGAATGCTGTATATATATATAAAGCTGTAATTTCTGTTTCATTCACTGTGGGTATTATCTTCTTTATTTTTATTATTATTATCTGTGCAGTTATTTTACATGCTTCCAGCAAACTTGTATACCTTACCTTAAATCTAGTTGTTTGTTCTTTGTAAGCTGTATTTTTGAGCTTGATTTAGAATCCAGTGCATTTAGAACTACACATAGAATGCACTGCTGCTTTTGTCTTTATTGAAAATTTCTTAAGTGGTGCTTTCAGAACTTGCCTTATAATGCTAGTTTGCTTTCAGAGGAACAAACCCCATGTCTGACAATGCGATAAATTGTCCGTACTCTAATTGGAGAAGACAACTCCATTAACAGTTTGTGTACCTATACACTGTGACAAGGGATATATTTTGAGACCTTCCTTGTTTATGGTGAATGTACAGTGAAACAGCATTTTTAAAATGGGGTAGGAAGGAGGAGCTGCAAGCAGTCATGGGGAGTGGTGCATGAATGCTGGAGGTATCTTCGCTTGGAAATGGGCCACAGTGAGGTGCATGCGTGGGGAGTGGCTTCAGAGCCATTCTTTGCAGGCACCAGAACAGCTCAGAGGCACTGAAGCCCCCAAGAAAGGCAATGGTTCCATACATTGCGGCTCACTGTCAAGGTGGAGCATTCTCTGCTGCTTCCTAACGTGGCCTCACCCTTTGATTTCCAGGGAGACCATCTCAGACTAATAACCAATGAGTGTCTGAACAAAAACATTACTTAATGAAAGTCCATGAAGAAAGCTATATATTTTATATAATAAGATTTTCTTACTGTACCAAGGGGAAAATAATTACAAATTTAAAGTGTATATATGCATTCTTATATATATATATATATGGACATACATACACTTTATATACACATATATATATAATATATATATGTACATGCACTTTATAATAGAAAAATAAAATGGAAAATTTGTTTGTTTTAAGTGCTCTTGTATGAAGCAGTAATTATGGCAATTCCTCTTACTTTCCGGCCTGAATTTTTATCATGCATCTCATCTTCTTATCTAACTTTTGTAAGCAACTTCATTGCCTTTGGTGGAAAGCGTCCAGTTTTCACCAGCATAAATGAAAGGAGAAGGCATGAGATGCTTTGAAAATACCGTGTAACACCATATGAAAAGCGATGAATTAACTTTTGAAGAACACAACCCAGAGCCACTAAAATGTGATTTTTGCCAAAATTCTGTGGTTAAATTCCGTTTTTTATTTACATGCACTATGGAATAACTAATATAGATGTCCTCCTGACACTAAAGCTTAGATTAATTGAAAAAGACAAACATGTGGTTGAAAGCTGAGCTATGCTGTAGCTTTTCAAAGTAAAAAAAGGATAAAAACTAGTTGTAGAATAAATTGCCATAGTTTACAAAACAGACAACAGAGATTATGGTTAATGGGGAATTGTTGGTACAAAAATAAAGGATTGTACCAGCCATTTTAGGACTAATTCTATTTCTAGCCGAAATAATTATAAAGTTTCAGTGAGTTAAATAATACTTTCCTATTTCTTAATCTGTCAGTATTTCATTAATAACAGAAATATTGTAGAATTTCACTTAATGTTGTGAAGTCTGTTGATGACAAAAATAAAGATCAGAAAGACCAATAAAGGTCACGCACTTAAATTTAATGGTATCAATTATCTAGTGAGTAATTTTGAAACATTAAACAATCTTTTTCTAGAGAAGCAAAACATCTTATACTGAACTTTCATTTTACAAAATACCCTTTTCCCTGAATGCAGTGAAATACACACTAACTTAACTTGAATTTTATGAAATTATCCAGGAGTTTTTTACATTAATTACTGATTCTGAGCCTTTAAAATCAATACAGTAAAATGCTGATGAACTTAGACTGTACAGAACTAAAGACTCTAAACCAATGTTTTTCATGGTTAGTGTGATATGTTCAATGTCTAGTTAACTCCAGGAACTGCCATTCCTATTTACTGACTTCGAATTTAACAGTGCTTGGTTTTAATGACTGTTTAGGGGATTTGGTTTCCATACATTACAAATGTTATGCGTGTAACAGCAAAGTTTTACAGGTATTGCTCAGTTTAAAGGCAGTTCTAGTTTTGGGGGTTTTGCTTTGTTCTACATTTAGTACTCCATCTGAAAAAGTATATTTCATATTTAGAGGTTTACTTTATGCTTTGACTAGTAATGTTTTATTCTACTGGCCTTTTATTCTCACCTATGGTAAGTTATCTTTGCAGCAAACAAAATTGTGATTATTTTCGTGTTGCACATTTCAGAAACAAAAATAATATCTTCTCCAATTTTTCTGTCTCTCCAAATGAAGAAAATTGATTATTTTCAGATTATGCCTGATCTACCTTTGCTGAGGTTGGAGTTCCCTGTCAACTGTACTGGTCCCTGTACATCAGGCAGCCTAGCAGAAACAAAATCAAAGATCAGGGAACTTTAAAAGGGCATTATTCAGGTATTACTATTCAACCTATCTATTGCTGATAAATAATTTATTTTCACTTGTGGAGAATAGTCACTGCAGAAATAGTCTAACTGTATTTTGACATATGATTCCTTTTTCTCCCCCATTAGTGTCTTCTGTGGTGTGCAGTGAATTGTGAATATGGAATCTGTTTACTGAAAAAGAATCATATGGTCGAGTTTTCTGTCTGTTTACTCTCTTAAATAAATGTTTTCAATTTAACACAACAATTCGTAATAAATACTGTGAAACAAAGTTAAAAGAATGAGTTCTTGAAATAGAACTCATAATAAAAATGCTTTGCTATCCTCCAAAATATTTACTTTAACATGTGGTCACACTTTCCTGCATTTCCACATTAATTGAAATCTTATTGTTCTAGAAAAAATAAATCTTTTTTTTCCCCATTGTCTAGTTTCCAAGTTCTTATGCAAATTAAAGAATACACACAGAGGCATAATTTGGGATTTTAAAATAAGGAAATGTGTAAATTCATGATATCATCTTTAAAGAGGATCATGTCAAGCAATGCTCTCATGTAGCCTCTGTTTTACAATTTACATTTTCACTTTAGTGAAAGGCAACAGTTTTGTGTGATAATCCTTTGATTACTGAGTCTTGTAAAATGCTCTAAACATTGTTAATTTAGTTGGTGTTCAGAAGGAGTTTCTAAAGCTAGGAATTGTCTGCTGAAGCTCCAAATACCGTAAGCAGTCTACAGAGAACACATCCTTTTGATTTATTTGGAAGCTACCAGGATAACTCATTTATTTTAAAGGAGGCAGATGGGGGGCACAGAGTACAACCCTAGCCAGCACTGTCTGGCTTCTGCTGTTCCTGCATGTAATCCTCTATGTTCTTTCCATTGAGAATCATAGAAACAGTTTGAAAGAAACTGACTATAAATATCCAGTCAGTTTCAAGAAACTTTTCTTGGCAACAGAAGCTAAAATCAAACACTGTATCAAATAGAATACTAAGCAGGCTACAAAACTTATCTGCTTTCTCATGAAGAAAGCTTTGTGAGTGTAACCACGAGCCCAGAGCTGAATCACCCAGTGCTGTGACAAGCAGAACACTCCAATGACATAAGAATTATTTTTTAATTGTTTTCTCAATTAAAACTCACCAGTGCCCTTCTTCTGCTTCTCCAGGAAGTTGTGCCCGTCAGCACCTGCTGAGGGCTTCGTTGATGAAACTGGCAGGTAAAAAAATTTCTGTAGAATAAAGCCAGACCAGCTGGCTTTGAAGAGAAGCCCCCCAGTTTGGGTTGTGTTTGCCTCACTCACCCTCTGCTCTGCAGACCAAGGCTTTTTCTCCTTTGGAAGTTGACCTGTAGGCTGCGTGATGGGGGTGCACAAGTGTCTGGCAGGCCAAGGTGCACCTGCTTCTGTCACTCCCAAGTAAATTTAGCTGTAAAAGGTATCACTGACAAGCAGACCTTTGTCAGTGCTGGCAAATGAATACAGCATTGCCATCCCCCTTCCAAAGTACACTGCGAGTTCAAATGGAAAATATCAACTTGGTCACTTATCCAGAAATCACTTCAAGAAGAAGGAAGGCCAAATGGCATGTACATGGCAAAAAACTTCCCTCCTTTACATAGATGTTAAAATTACAGTATTCCAAGAATAATCTCTGAAGAAGATGAGATTTTGTTCTATTAATTGTGTCTGGAAGAAAACTTTTTTTAAAACACAGCTCACACAAATTTCAATTCATGTTATTAAATTGTGTTAAGAGTTAAAGTTGGTTACCTTTCTTTTAACTCACTCATTGTGCTTTTTTATCCATAGAAATATTAGAAGACTGAAACGTCTCAAATAGGAGGTATTCCCAAAATTAGAAAGCATGCAGTGTTGAGAGACTGGATGTCAAAATTACATGTTCATAGCACTTATGCGGTGGTAATCTAGGAACAATCTACTTTTAAAATGGGAGCTAAAGTAAATGGAGACTCTTCTGAGAGAAGCTATCAAAACTTGGTGTTCTTGTCCTTACTGGATTAAGGTATGGGTATTTATAATTTATATGTCCCCCTGCCTTTTTTTTTTTTTTCCCCTTCCTGCAAGTGGCTTCTGTTAATTTAAATAGAAAAATGTAATTTGCATCAGTGTGTCTTCTCACAGAGTTAAAAAAAGAGTCACCAACACAGGTTTGCCAGGATTGGTAGCAGCATACCTAGATACTCCACTTTCTACTTGAAAACTATGCCATAAACTCAAAGGACTCTAAGGAAAAAAATTCAGAAGTATGTACTTTGCTAGAATATGCTGTTTGAAAGGATCAAAATGTTCCTTCTGAAAAAATGATGAGAAAAAATGCAGGTCAGGAGCTCTTTGTAAGATAAACAAGCTTCCTATTTACTTACTTGTATAAACAAGCACTCACCAAGCGGTATGTCTCTGCAGGGGCATCCTTTCAGATAGAAACATGGACCTTACTGGCATCATCCTGTATCCATGGAAACGTTTTAAGTACCTCTCTCTCAATATGTACTTCTCTTATTCAGGGTTTAAGAGCTGAGTACCAAATAAGTAACTATTATTTCCTTTATGGACGCTTGGTTCTTGGGGTTCATATCTGTCATAATAAAGATCTTGCACTTTCATCATATTTGTTAAAACCAAGTGTTTCATTTTAAGCCTCTATCAGTCTTATTCTGATATTAAAATTATTGTTCTGAAAGTCCTAATGAATGAAAATTCTGAAGCTTTTCATTATCCATTACTATTTGAAAAACAATGATTGTAGTTCACATAATCATCAGACTTAGTTGCTGTTTCTAATTGAATAAACTAGTCTGGTTTTCTGTATTTCTGAAAAAGGAGTAGGAAAAATAATAAGAAAATAGATTATTTTTTCTTGGCAACAGCCACACCCACCTATGTCACTGTTTAGTGGGTCACAGAAGTTCAGAGCTTAACAATGTTCTTGAAACTGAAAATAAAGGAAGTGCTTTCACACAGAAATAAGTGAAAAGCAAAATAATAATTTTCCTATTAAAATGTGTGCCCCAAGACTTAGTTAAAATATTAAAGCATAAACTTAAGAGAAACAGGAGATTTTATGTCTCCATATTCCCATGCAGAGAAAGAAACTCAGAAAAAGAGCTACCTTTGTTTTAAAAACTGCCGTTCTGAACAAGGTCCTTCGCAGAACAAATGTAAGTATTTCAACATTATCTTGGCTCAAATTCAAAATTCTCTTGGAATTCCACCTATTAATTGATACAACTAACGCGTGCTTTTAATGTACTTTGATTTAAAAAGTATGAAAATGAGTTATTGTTATCCATTATTTAATATCCTCTATGTGTTTTCTAAAAATCCTGTCTGAACTTTGATTATAGAAAACATTTTCTTCACCTGAGCCAGACTATAACAGTAAAATACCTTGCTAATTACAACTGCTATCAGAAAAACACATTTCTGTCTGGAAAGATCCAGTAGTTCTCACTGAAATCCAACTGTTTGAGAGTCTTGATTGGTTAGGTTGGTATCCCTGCATATTATTTTCATTTACCTCTGTAATGTTTTTATTTGCCACGTTGTCTCCACAGGGCAGTCCCTGCTGAGTGCAGATGGCACAAATGATCTCTCCACTGATTTGGCTGGAACAGTCTTTGTATAGAAACTCTGTACAACTTTGCTGTATGATAAAAGTTGTTACCTTTTCACATGCCAGATTTTCTGTACTGGGTTTATGCTTTTATTTAAGTATACGTGTTTACAAATGTGTAGAGGTTTTATTTAAGAAGTATGCTTGTGGTGTGGGCCAGTTGAAGCTGCCTGACCTCTTGTGAAATCCTCAATGAGTAATCTGCTTGTGGGCTGGCCCATTTTGCTCTGTAGATTGCCATATGAGACCTAGGATTGTGATTGCTCTCAAGAACTTTTACTCTGAGCCAACTAAGCATATCAGAGAGGTGAAACTTTCAGCCTTCAGAGAAGGATGCAGCACACATGACAATTTTTTCATTTCCCTTTCATCATGTGCCTGACCTTGCTACAAGGTTGCTGGGGTACTAACTGAGGTAGTAGAAAGAGAGCCTGGTCTGAAATCAGCCCTCTCAGCCGGATGTAGACAAGGAAAGTCTGACCTTGTTCATCATCCTGAACAAATAAAATTTCAGTTACATACTTGAATGGCAGGATTGCTTAGGTGCACTGCAAAATACAATGAAGGCTGGGCTTGACCCTGGGATGCTGAAATGGGGAAAGCATGCCCTGTTGCCTCTGTGTAACTGGCAAAAATCCAATTCTTCCTAGCCGCAGACCTTGGGAAAGAAAAGGATGAGGGAAATTGGTAGTGGTATCACTTGGGCACATAAATCTAAGTAATATGTTCTCAGCTTTATGATTTTTAGCTTTTTAATCCAAGATGTCTTTTTTTCCTAGCATTTGTTAAAGAATCACTTCCAAAATGCTAGAAAGTCAGCCTGAGCATATTGCAGATAAAATCTGTCTCCTTTCTTCATCACGTAAAATAGAGATACAACATTTGGCCTATATTCAGTTTTTCAGGTGCTAAAAAGCTATGACAAAACTGCACAGATCGTATGATAATGGGCATATTATACAACTCTAGATCATCATATGCCTAACTTATTATTACTATTTTAGTTTTCTACAGATCACTTTTCTAGCAACATCAACTTAGATGTACTTTGGAAAAATAAAGACTCACTGAATGTTTTTTTGAATTTATACATCAAATACAAATACGTGATAAAAAAAACAGAAAAAAATTAAGAATATGGCAAAGGTGTAGGTAGCATTGCTGTGAAAACAAGCATAAGCTAAGTTG
>JAYRBT010000093.1:568417-584232 GCA_036023395.1 Myiotriccus ornatus
ATTGCTGTGAAAACAAGCATAAGCTAAGTTGTATGAAGGCTTTTAAGGATCATCAGCAAACTAAAATGTAGACATGGAATTCTCCAAGGAGCACCTTCTGTTATTTTGGAGTCATCAGAGCAAAAACGGGCCTTAAATTCTGACTCTTCCATTCTTGAAACATACCCAGTTGAAAAGGACAGAGAAAGAAATCTGACTGACTAAAAAGCAGCTACATTTGAGGAACTCATACGCAACAAAAGTGGCTTAAATATGGGCTTGAAAATAGGTGGAAAACATGAAATGCTGGAAATACTGAAAACATAGAATCTGCTTCCAGTGGTAGGAGCAGAGATTTGCCAGGAGAGAAGCACACATTCACAACCATGAAGTGATGGTGTGTGAAACTCCGCTTTCATAAATTTAATCAAATAGGTGCATACAGCACTAAATATACATGTGTGAAGTTGCATGTGGCCCCCTGTGTCACTATGCAGAGTCCCAAAGCAGAAAAGATGTACATATAAATTTGGCAAATGAGAGGGAGGGCGATGTTATGTAAGTTTTCCTAGAGAGAAGAGGAGCTGAGATTTTTTTCCCCAAGAAAAAGTAAACTGAAAGGTATACCGACAGTAGAGGTGTAGTAGAAAAGGATGAGTTTAGCTGCAGCACTCTGAACCGTTATGTGAAAAGGATATCAGGCAGCGTTAAGGTAGAAAGGTGAGGTGTCTGTCCATTTAAATGACTGTTAGCAGTGGTGGGGAGCAAAAATTCAAAGTAGAAGAACTTCAGGAAAAAGGTTGCACAATAAAATTTAAGAATTACAGAGATCCATAACTTTAGAAGAAGAAAGGAGTAAATACAGAGTGAGAGAGGAGGTAATGAAAGAGATAGAGGGAAGAGATGGTGTTTAATAATTCTGTTTCTGACAGAGGCTGTTTGTAGGCAGAAGCAGATGCATGCTGTGTAGCAGAAATAGTCAGATTTGACATAAATGCAGCTAAAGGCAGGGGAAAGAATAATCATAGAATCATAGAATTCCAAGTTGGAAGGGACATCAAGGATCATCTGGCACAACTTTGCTTGGAAAAACACATGAGGTGGGGGAAAAAGAAAACTTTGAAATATACTTCTCTACTTTTTCCATTTTTTATGTCCTAAAATGAAGGCAACTTTTTAGAAATGAAAATTAAAAGCACTAAAGGGGAAGTGTGGATGGGTGAATGAGAGAGAAGAATCTGACCTTGAAGTGAGTTACTGGTTCTGCTGAAATGCTTTACCTTAAGAGAGCTGTATATGTACCTACACAAGCACCTTGAATGCCCCTACTTGTATATTTTCTTTAAAAGATTTCAAAGAAACTATGGGAGAAGTTACTCATGTAGGCAGAGGATGTACTTTCTGACATGCAGGAGCACTGGGCAGCCAGTGTGCTTGTGTGATTCAATATGCAAAGCGTACAGAGGCAATAAGGGAGGACATGGCATGACAGGGCCCAAACTTGGTGTCTCATTCAGAGCAGCTCTGTACAGCTCTGTTCAGCTCTGTGCAGGCTACAGTATTGCCTCAGACACACTAGATTCACATGCAGGTGTTAGGTGACAGGCTGATGCCATAAGAAGGCTTGTTCCAGGAACTACAAATACCTAACTCACAACAAACCTGCTATATTATATTCTCTCATAGTTAAAATAAAAAAAGCAGTTCTGAGATAGATGTGACTGCATCTATATCACTGGAGCAAAAGCAGTGTAAGCAGCTGCAGTCTGGGGGAACTCAGGTACATATATGCCATTAATTTAAATGTCCTGCAGGATTCTGTCAACAGAGGAAAGAGAAGAGAGCTTCCCCAGGAATGTTTACTGCAGAACAGTTACACTGGTTATAAGTCACTTTAAAGTAATGAATTATTAGTGACCTTCTGTGCTGAAGAATGATTTATTACAGACTGATATGCTGTTTCGTATAACTGTTTCACATAGTCATTGCTAGTGTAGTTGCCCAAGAAATGAAATATAAATATGATAATGATTCATAGACAGTGTCTAAAAGCAAACCAAAAACCTCAAAATGTTATAAGCTTTTAGAAGTAAAACATTTTAGTGAAAATCAGCAATATGGTATATTGTCAAATTAATTATTTGAAAAAGAGTATTTATAATAAACATTGGAAAGAATCAGTGGAATAAGGGGTATCATCAAACATTCCCGGTTTCATGTAAAAATGATTCAACTAGTCTTCCTGCAAACCGTTTTTCATATTTTGCTGTTGTCTCCCAAACTCATTCAAGCTGCAGTTTTAAAAATATGTTCTGTTCAGTAGAGAAAAGAATTATTTTGCATTTGACCTTGTGACTATCAGATGTTTACTAATAAATCAGTAAGTGGTTTATTAGTAATGGTCCTTCTTGTTTAGGGTTTTCATACTATATAGTTGATTGGAAGTCTGTTATTTAGGCAGTTTTCATACCACAGACATAGACATAGTTGCCTAACATTTGTCATTAAGATTTTTTGTTGTTTGTGCGTTGCCAGATTTCAACCATTACAATTTAATATTTAATTAATTTTACCCACTTTTGGGGTATGTGCCTTATGCTGGATTTTCTATAATCATTCAGTAGTAAGTTGAAATGAACAGGAGAGTGGTATTCTAGATTATGTACGTTAAGAAAACATGTAAAGTTGTTTCACGGGTAATCAGTAACACCTACAGATTTTAAAATAGTGGAAGAAATGCAGGGATAGTCTTGGGAACATACCTGCTGCCTGATCAATAGTGTGTGTGCCAGGGAGAAGTTTGCCAGGAGAATACCAGGCTGTGTATGCTTGTATGATACTTCAGTCAGAAATCTGGCACCACAGAGGGTAAGTGATTAAAACTGTTGTCATGCCTGTATACATAGAGCCAACTTACTTAGAGCTGTATGGCAACTAATTCTGATATTTGTGGTATTTTAATCACTGAACTTAATATTATCGCAGAATCTGAGCGTTACTGGGGTGCACACTAAACTGTGTAAGTTTTGCACTGTGTATGGATAGATGTGCCGGCTGCTGTCTGCTCCCTGTCTGCTTGGTCACATATTCCAGCATAAAAGAATGAATATACAGGTTGTTCTTTCTCCCTTTACTCCTTTTTCCTGTTCCTTGAAATGATACAGGGAGCTAACCTCACCTTGACTTCCTCTCTTTGTCCCACCCTCCCACTATTACTGTGGTAGCAAGCATTGTCCAGTGTTCCGGAGTAGTAGGCAGAAAAATTTCTGGTAGAATTCAAATATTCTGAATAACTGAGTTTTGTTGTAGTTGCTTGTATGTATAAAAAAAATATAATTCTAATCCTCTGTTGTTTTTGGCATTGATGTACCATATTCATTGAAAATGAAACCAAACTGCTGCTTCTAAGAGCCACTGATTTGAACAATTATCCAAAATCAGATTATAATAAATGGCAGTCTTAGGAATTTTGATTAACCTCTAAATAAGTGTTAAATAAATGTTACTTTGGAAAAACCCTGTCAAATGCATTAATGATAAGTTTTGAAGTAGTAGTAATTGCAGACATGACATTATAGATAACATAGCTAATTGATACCACTCTCAAACATGTATAGCACATCAGCTGCCATGAAACTGGAGTGATTATAATAGTATTTACAACAGTGGAAATACATCAGATAAGATGCATAAATCGGAAATTTACAGTGCTTACTGTGATCAACTTACTTCGTAATTTAATGACTTCACTTTGGGTGAATATTGCTTGGCCATTAACTCTTCCAGCTTTCTGATGAGCTGCTCTAAGTAGATTTTAAGGGAATTTCATACTGTCCAGATGAAGATTGTAATTACAGTCTGCACAGGGTGAAGTAATCAAACAGGTTCAGGGATCACCCTGAGAGCATAGTCAGGAGTAGCAGGAGGTGGATCAGGGACAGGGCTTGAGATGAGGCTACAGCATGGCTCATGCCCATCCAGGCAGCAGAGCAAAGATAGGACTGGTGACGAAACAGGGGGCAGTTTGAACAGGAGACAGCTACCCACCGCAAAGTCTGGTGTCTATCCAGAGACTACTGCACTTAAAACAACTAATTAAGGCCTGTACAAACTTAAAGGGAGTTCCTGGGTCTGCGGACATGGGTGAAGGGAAGGCTTATCAGGGTATAACAGCCTGTCAGGGCAATCACAGCCTTGATAGCTTCTTCCTTTCTCTGTCACATATTAATGCTTGCAGAGATAGGATTCACTAAATGCATCTGCCTAACTCACCTTTCCTCATGTTGGTCCTATGGAATGATGTGTTTTGGATGAGTTCACGTTGAGATTACAAATGGAAGTGGAAAGCATGTCCTCATCTTGCAGGTGTGTTCATAGAAATGCAGTATAGGTCATACATGCAGACCCTGCGAAGTTTTGCTTGGGTTTTTTTTTGAGGGAAGAAGGACATATATTTGATGAAGCATTCTCAGTTCATCTTGTTGTAAGCTTGTCTGCAACCCTTATCAGCAAATTAGGAGAAAATATGGTGTGTTGATGATACAACTTCACAGCTCCGTTGGGCTGCAGGAGAATTTTCTTCAATAAGATGATGTCAGCAGAGTGAAGAACAGGGTCATATGTAGAGGACAGCCTGCAACAGCCAATTCATCATCTCCCAGCACATGAGTCCAGGTGAAACTGTTAATGTTGGGGGAAACTGGTTTTCTCCTAGCATAGGATATTTGAATAACAAAAAAGAAGAAGAAAAACTGCAGGGGGCTGTATTTCTCATGTCATCAATGGTAGAAAGAGTGTGCCACCTCCCAGAACAGGGCATGAAAAGTGACTCTTCACATGGGAAACTCCTATAACTGCAGCTGATCTTCCCATATGTGGAGAGTGGTGTAATTCCATTGTCAGAAAAATCCAAGCTTTTCATGATCTGTATAAAATGCAGCTTGGCTGGGAGCCTTCTCACCTACAGAGACATGAGTAGACAGTAGGTATGCCTGAAGAGGACCTTCTGCTCCTGATCACCTTACCATTCAGCACAGAAGTCACAATTTCTGTACCTCAGACAGGCCAATCACTTGATATGACTCCTAGTACAGGGCAACAACAGGGCAGGAAGGGGAGAGAAAAACACCCCAGTAAAAATTAGATCTGCTGCAGTGTGGCTTGGGGACACTTGCTTTTCTCACAAATGAGTTAGGGATGACAGAGTGATGGATTTGACCCACCTGTTCTGCAAATGCAAACGTAGAGACATGCAAGCATCAGTATGAGAGCTTCAGGGCTCCGCTCTCTGTAATTGAAATCACAGGTTATGGGATCTTAGGACATCCTTTTGAGGAAAGAAAAAACTTCAGCTTAGTTTCCTCCTGTAATCACTCTGGGCAATGCCTGTGGGTGTAGCTGCTTGAGAAAGGGAGTTGGAATGCTGCTGGGAAAAATAAAGTTGGGACTAAAACTTCAGGCTAGAGAATACACTTTACAAATGATGTTTCTTAGGGCTGAATTTGCAGGTTTGATGCAATTATTTTACTGGATGATTCTGACAACTTAAGACTTACAGTATAAACCAATGAGATCAACTTGTGACCCTCTAGTTAGCAATAGCTCTTTTCCCTTTTCAAATGAAAATTAATAGTCTTGAAAATGCCACCTTGAAAATTCTGTTAAGGGCAAGATATCACTCTTCAGACCATAAGTATGGTTAAAATAGTGTGAAATTAACTCAAATCTCATATTTTCTCTAGGTTGCATTGAGTGAGTTTTTACCAACTGTATATAAAAACAGTTCATAATTTTTTGGTTGGTTGGTTTTGATTCTGTTTTGCTTTGGTTTTTTTGTTTGTTTGTTTGTTTTTGTTGTTGTTTTCTTTTAAGTAACGGTATGGATTTATTTAGGTAAAAGTTATCTTGCTTCTGACCCCACCTGAAAGAAGGGCAAAGCCAAAACCAGAACTGTTCTGTGACCCCTGATTTGTTCTTACCACTTATGTCGATTATATGAATTTGTTTTCCAGTATTAAATCGAGCATGAAGGCCTGCTTTACAGTGAATAAAGTATTCAACCTTAAGTGCTAAGAACAATTTGAAGCTGAAGATTTCTTTGTGGAAGTTGTTCAAGGTTTCATTCCATGACTTCTTCCTAAAGCTGTGGCTGTATTAATCAGGCCGGAAGCATACCTTTTTACATAGCTGTGCTAGGGGAACGGGACAGGAACTTCACCTTGCCAAGGGAAGGATTGTCCCCTGTCAGGAATCAACTCTCTCTTTCATTCCTAACTTCTTTTTCAAGTTTGATGAGTAATAATTTCTGTCCTAAAAACAGAACATAGGAAAATGCCCCTCACTGATGAACTGTGGTTTTTATATCTTACTGAGAAGTAAGCTCAAGGAATCAATCAATCAAAGAACCACAGAATGGATTGTTTTGAATGAGACCTTAAAGATCATCTCATTCCAACACCCTGCCATGGGCAGGGATACCTTCCACTAGACCAAGTTGCTCCAAGCCCTGACCAACCTGACCTGGAACACTTCCAAGGATGGGGCATCCTCAGAGGAAAGGTGTCGTTTAGTTTTTATGATTTTGTGAGGACAAGGACAAGGCCTCTTATCTCTTTGGGAATGCTTGAACATAAGGTTACTAATAGGAAGCATTTTACATGATTCCAGACATATATTTTCCAGTAATTTTCTGTGCACCAATCTGAAGCCAATGCAGTGGGCATCACTCCCACTGAACAGACACTAATTTACACCAGCTGAGGTCCTGGATCTTATGTTACTTTTATATTCATACACCAGAGTCTGGGAAATGTCAATAAAGTGCAAAGGCTTTGAAATGGATAAGATATACGAGCACAATGTTACTATTTTACATGAGGACTTGGATCAGAACTGCTACTTTTGGCTGGCAAACTATGATATTTTTTCTTTGCGACCCTATCTTATGCGGCAGCTCACTTGACCTAAATTCTGTTGCAGCTTTCTGTTGCAAAAGATTGAGATTTCAGGCACTACTGCAAGTAAGTTAAAAAAGAAAAAAATTGAAGTCTTTACCAAAAATGATACCATGAATTCAGCCTTGTATGTCATTTAATCTTATATTCCATTCTATTGATTTTATGCCAAACTTAATGTTTCATTTTTAAGCAAGCTTCAGACTGCAATATTGTTACCAAGATCTGTCAACACAATAAACAGAAGGTTTGAGGAGTAGATATGGTGAAATCTATAAAATTTGGCAAGAATATGAAGATGGTCTGGGAAGTACAGATTAGGATAACAAGCAGCTGTGAAATACTTAGCATCACTGACCATTTAAATAATGGCTGTAAAGTATTCTGGTTTAATTAAGAATTCAAACCAAAGGGTAGTTCATGCCTATTAAAACCATTGTGTTACAGTGCCTGCAAACTTGGGCATGTATCGCCACATGACTTTATTTTCCAGTTAACATCTGGAAGTTTTTTTTTGCTACTAAGGGGAAAAAAGGTCCTATTTTAGTTTTAAAAATGACAGTCTGCATCCTACAATGTACGTCTGCAGCAGTGGGTGGATTCTCTGGCAAATTTAATTGCCACAGAATCACACAAGACCCTGACTGTTACCAAATGGTGTCTCAAAAACAAACACAGAAGCTAATTTTACTGAAGTGTTCTCTTCATTAATACTTAAATGTACTGTAAGTAGCCTTTTGAATAGTGTTGGTTGTGGAACAACAATTTCTACTGGAGTATCTGGATTGCTTCATTGTTTATTTAACTTGGCAGCAGGCTATGCACAGGTTCGCAACGTAGATAATTTATTTTTATGGTCCAAATGCTTGTACAGTAGCAAAATGTTTTAGTGTATCTCTGCAACAGGTTAGTGCCTCATTCTGCATCTGCTCTAGCTTTCTGCAGTTGAGACTTCACACAGAGTGGGTGCTTCAGGAACTTGTGGAACTGTTAATTCAGCAAGGTTTTCCTTGTTGTCCAGTGTGCTGTACCCATGATAAGGAAACCTTGGGAAACTCATTTCAGGATGATTTTTTGGTGTTTCAGGTAGCCCTGAGGGAAGAAAGAGGTGTACTCTGTGATTCGTCTTGAATAAAAGACCATGCAGATATAAAGTAAAATTCGAGAGTCTCCTGAAGTGAAAACAAAGCCATTAGCATGCTGGTGGTATTCTTTGTGTAATACAGAAGTGCTTCAGGGAATGTAAGAAGTTGACTAGTAATAAGAACATTTCAAATTCATGGAGACGTGTGGCAGTCAGTAATAGATGTTATCTCAATATTTGGTAGCCTTCTTCACCCTAATGGTTCTGAAGGGCTTAGATCACAATATCTTTCCAAGATAAGTAACATGCAATAAATCAAAAGGAAAAACAAGGTCTCCTTCTGCTTCCTTTAGTGTACTTTCACTGATGTGGTTGGGAGAGTATGGGAAGAAGAAGAGAAAGAAGGATGAAAGGAAGGTTACTTGTAGATACTCTATGGGAAGGCATCTCATTTTGTCTCTATAGCAGATGATTCTATGTTCTAGGGAGAGATGCAAACACTTCTTAATGGAGTTCATTAGGCACAGCATTTCCAGCTGGTCAAGGGAGGAGAAGGTCCCATTCTGCTCTTCACTGGTGTGGCTTCACCTCTAGTCTTGTGTGCAGTTTAGGGCACAGTAAAGTATTAGAGAGTGTCTGACAGAGGGTCACGAGGATGGTGAAAAGTCTAGAGGGGGAAACCTTATGAGAAGTGACTGAGGTTACTTGATTTGTTCAGCCTGGAGAAGTGGAGACTGAGGAGAGACCTTGCTGTGGTCTGCAACATCCTCACAAGGGTAAGTGGAGGGACAGATCAGATCTCTTCACTCTTGTGATCAGTGACAGGACTTGAGAAAACTGCATGAAGCTGAGTCAGGGCTGGTTTAAGCTGGATATCAGGGAAAGGTTTTTCACCCAGAGGGTTGTTGACCAGTGCAACAGGCTCCCCACGACAGGTGTCACAGCACTTACCCTGACTGAGTTCAAGAAGTATTTGGACAATGCTCTCAGGCACATGGGTGTGATTCTTGGGGTTTCCTGCATGGGGCCAGGAGTTGAACTCGATGATCTTGATGGGCTTCTACTATGATTGTCTGATTCTCAACAGCTTTTGCTGAAAAACCGAGTTTGAACAAAAGTGGGCATATTGAACAGAAAGAATCACGTTGCTGGCTCTTTCCTCTGTTGGCTTCTCTGGAGTGAGCACTGGTATCTCTGGGTATAATTTCTCTATTCAGAGACAAGTGGACAAATCCTCAGAAGTAGCAGCAAATACTCAGGTCACTAAGGCTGTCTACAGATGCGTATCCTGGTGGTGGAGAATGAATCCTGGTGCAGTTCATGAGAAGACTGTGAGCTATTGTTTCTGTGGGTCTGATTATTGCCTGCAAGCTTGGCTGCAGGTAACTTTTCCCTAGTTGTAAGTTCACTAATTGTTAAGGCTGTGCATAAAAGTGTAAAATAAGGATCTGTTTTATTTAATCTAAAACTGTTTCAATTTTTTTGTTTCGCTTTTTTTTTCTTTTTTTATCTTCTAATAGCTCCATAAGATTGACATTATCCTGTAGTAGTGTCACAGCCTGCAATCATTTAATGCCTCTTCTTGTGAGGCCAGAATTCCACGCCCAAGTGCATTTAGTAGGTCAGTACAGTAATTTTAAATGTCTTTCTTTCAGATTTTTGCCATCTTCAATTATACCTTTCCACCCTACTATTTGTGTAATTTTCTTCTGTCTGAAGTCTCTACTGTTGTTCTCTATTGCACAGCATGACAAATTACCCATCAAGCCATATCTTTTCAGCCCAGAAATACACAGTAACACAGAGTCATGGCATTATCACATGTTGTGCATTCTAGTTCCTCACAGTTCATTCAAGTGTGTCACTTTATTTTCCTGCTTCCTTTTGTCATCATGAAGATTAACTATTTTAGGTTTTCTAAACTTTAGAAACAGTTAGAAACACATTACATCATAAGCTCAGATCAACACATATACAATTCTGTATCACTTAATGCTTCCCTTGCATAGCAAAACCATAATGACGATTTTGAGTCCTTGCAGAAGCCATAATAAGGCTTTCATACTTTTCATACAACTGAATAACCTGAGCTGTGGGCAAGAGAATTATTTGTAGCCTCTGACCACCAACCACATTAACTGTGAGTCACTATTCACTTTGACAGTGTGCACTGGATTCTCTTGGAAGTTATGAAACTCTCTGGGTCTAATGCATACTGTACCGCAATCCCTACTCTCCTCCCCCCTTTCACTTTAATTCAAGATAAATAACAGTAATTGCACAGTTTGTACTGAATTATCTCCCAGACATTGCAAGTATCTGTTAGAAAAATGAAATGAAACAGCTCAGATCATCGGCAGCTAATACATACATAAAAGACATCTTTAGAAATTGTATTTAAGATGATACACAGAGAGTTTGTTAATGGCATCGTTTAGAACCCTCATTAGCATTCTTCAGGGACAGTTCAGGGGCCAGTGCCTTCCACTGCATTAGTGCTCAGTTTGAAGAGAACTAAAGGAACAAACTCAGAGCTGTTCTCATAACCTATCTGAGATGTGAAACAGGATCTTGGGCAAACATACCCTGTTCTTCTTTACATCCTACTTTATGGATCACTGGGAAGAATGGACCATTGAAAGGGAGAAAACAACTACTTCTGCAAGGCAAAGTACAGAATTAGGAATTAGGATTTTGGGTAATCAGATATAGCACTAAGCCTGTGGGATGAAATTTGGTTGGAGGTAACTTCATATGTTTTCACATTGTAGTTAATAAAACTCTGTCTGTTTAATAGTATTAATTTTATGATTTATTTAAATAATACTTACGCGTAGAAAAGTATGAAAGTGGAGTATAGCAAGCTGAAAGCATTTTTGTGCCAGGGATAACAAGACGCATTTGCAGATTTGTGTCAATGATCTGGTAACTGAAAGAGTGGCAGGTGCTGAGACACTGGTCTTGAGAGGTGCTAGAAGAGCTGAGAAATGCCGATAACTAGTATAGGCACAGGTTAGGCATCAGTCCCAAGACTAAATTAATCGAAACCTAAATAACATTTCTCTCTCATGCTCTGCAACATTTCACTATGCACATTGTAATATTTACCTCTTCTGTGCCTATTCTGAATCTTACATGTGGAGATTTTTAAAAATGCAGGTATCAATTAACAGCATAAATAATTCAATTATTATTTTTTCAAACATAGATTTGCAAGTTCAATGGCAAGATCAGTATGGAAATAAAAACGCATGAAGAACTTAGAGAAAACCTGACTTTTAAACCAAAGACAAAATCTTTTTACTTTATTTTTTTGCAATTTTTTGTGAAAAATCTCAACATTTATAAGACACAGCATTGGTCAAGGGAGGTGATAGTTCCACTCTGCTCTTCACTGGTGCTACCTCAACTCCAGTCCTGTGTGCACCTTAGGGCACAGTAAATTATTAGAGAATGTCCGAAAGAGGGTTTAAATTGGTTTAAAAGGGACTGGAAGACCTGGCTATTGCAATTCATTTATCTTGTAATGTCTTCTAATCCATTGGCTTTAGAGTATCAGGTAGGAATTAGTAATGGAAAATCCATCTGCAGTATGTTTCTCCATGTATCCCCTTTACGGAAATTTGTTACTGCAGCTGATAAACAAAATTATACAAGCTTTGTCATAGAAATCATATTATAAAAGGTTCCAAAAAACTTGACAATGTTGACAGTTGTTTTCAGCAAATGGCTGCTTTACTGTAGCACTGTCAATGTTGATGTCCTTGTGCACATGTAAAAGAGCAATGTGATTAAGGCAAGCTTGTCCATGCTAGATATGAGCCAAGTTTTCAATCTCCTCATGGCACTGAAAGATTGCTCAGCTGTTACAGATAAGGCAAGAATAGCTAGCAGATTTCTGCCATTAAAAGAAATAAAGTCCTTGTCTTTGGGCATGCGTCTACAGGAATGTGCAACATCTGCTACTGACCTTAAGTTCTAGATAAGAACAGCCCGTATTTGTAACTGAAATTCATATAACTTGGTTAGATGATGCACTTCCAAAGAGTTTACTGAAATATCTTTGTGAAAGGAAATTTGTCTAGACAGCAGTCTAAAGCATGATATACTTCTGTAAAGCATTACAGTAGTGAATTATCACTATTCCTCTAGTGTCACTTGCCACTTCAGTTTATGTCCACATTCTGTTGAATTTAATTTGGACAAATAATCTATACTGTATTATCTTCTGTGAATATTTCATATTTATAGGTGAAAATCGATGCATGTGCTCTACCTAGAACACCAGTCACCTTTTCCATATTTTTTCCACATTATCAGTTAGATGAAAAGAGGGAAAAACTCCGTTCTTTAGCCAAAAATTTGTCAAGGGAAATGGGCCTGAGTTAACACAGTCATATCTTCCATCCTATTGACCTTGAATTTTTTATGTAAGATGTCAAAGCCATGAGACTCAGAGATTTGTTGCCATGTCTGGGTGTGGAAATAGCGGGGAGAAGCCAATTTCAACAACATAATCTCATAACAAACCCATGGGGATTTTCTCATATAAATTAGTGTAGACTTTGTTAGCCTAAACATACTCAGATTTCCACTCTGTATCTACTAAAAACTCTTTTGAAACACCTAGGTTTCTGACAAGACCCTGAGGGAGAGGAAGATGTGGATTTCAGATTGGCTCAGTGTGACCAGCTGCACATTTCCCCAGACACTCCATGTGATGCTCTACACATTGTGGAATATCGTAGATGAGTCTATACCTGCGAGGTGATATGGAAAAATCCGTGAACTGAAGCTATCTATCTTTTTTTTCTTTTTTCTTACAGGCTTGTACAGGAATGGAGTGTGATACTGAAGAGCAGAATTTGATAGTGTAGTATTTGATAGTGTTTAATTATGAAACCATCTTTTCTCTTCTTGTAACCCAGTGACACATTTGCTGTTCTCCAGCCAAATCCCAAAACAACTGCCTCGGACAAAAACCTTCTTCAATAGAAAAGCCCAGTTCAAGCCCACAAAATGGTCTACTCTCCATACTGAATGAGGCTGGAATCTGACAGACATAGAAGTTTATGATGAGGTATTTGAAGCGCATGGCATAATACATGCAACCAAAGAGGGAAGGAGATGTAGTATTTAAAGATGTAGTCCTCATCTTAATTCTTGTATTTACAATATTTCAAGACCTTATGCTATAATGTAAACATCTTTATAAAAAAGAATCTTATTATGGGAAATCATGGGCAGGCTTAGCTATGGGCAGCACCACCTGTGCCTCCTATAATTACCGTGCTTAAAATAAAAGTTATGACAATTGTAAGAAGCGGGGCTTTTCTCTTAACAGAAACCAGTATTACTTTTGCATTTTGCGTCATTAGGGTAAAAGGAGGTGCAGCACTAAAAGCTAGGTTGCAGAAAGATGTTGTCATTTGGAAATGCAAGGCGACAATACACTTCTTTCCGCCCACTGTCTTGGACAAATAGTTATACCCCAATACTCTGTACTCAGAGAACAGCAGTTTGACTCACATTTCTTTCTCAGGCTCTATAGTCAAACACCTAAATGTCATAAATGAAGGGCTGTAATTAGCAGTTAATAAATCTTTCTATCAGCAGTTATTATTTGAGGTCAATTAGAGTGAAGAACTTTTCAATCTGGACATATTATGAAGGGAAATCTTTCATGCAGAATTGATGAAATGGGAGTGCTTCTCTCTGTACCCTGTCTGCTCTCTGCTTTTGTGAGCTGCCCCACTACAGCTGCAGGCATTAGCAGGCTGACTCCACTTTGAAAACCTAAAGCCGCATTCTTCAGAACAGTTGCTTGGTGTTGGTCAGATTTCTCTGTAGACTTTTTTTCTATTTGGAGCCATTGAGGCTGACACATAGTTTCCAAGAACGTTGCATGTCTTCTGTCTCCTGAATTGTCTCCTGAATCCCAAATATTTCTCAAGTGGCTAGCAAAAGAATATCCAGATAATCTTCAGCCGGTGGGACAAGCTTCAAGAAAAAAGCCAGATGGCTCTGAAAATGAATTATAAAGTAATTATTTCATTTTATATTAGCTTGCTGTCTTTAATACATGTGCTTTCATTGTTACAGAGCATTCATGAAGTCTCAAAAGACTATGAAATCCCACTAACTCTAATGGCAGCCTTTGTTGTTCACACTGTAAATGATGTTGCATGAAGATTTATGTAAAAAAGTGATAATGCACTTTGAAAAAAAGCAGAAGATAAGCAATAAACTAAATTGAAAGATCTTGATGCCTTTCCCCAAAAAAGTTCCCGAAACTTTTTCATTCCTGACCTAGGTTTACTTTTTTCCTTCCTTCTTTAAACATCCTTTACATTATATAGTAAAAATAATTGCATTGAAGGTTCAAACTATAAGTCCGTAATTACTGCCTTTCAGATCCTTTATTATCCTTTCAGGCATCTAAAAAAAATAGGTCAAAATAACACTGCATAACTTGAAAAGTTAACAAAATGTTGTTTGTGGAACAGAAGTCTAAGTAAATGTAATTAACATACCATTTAAACATAATGTTTCCCTTCAGTTGTCAATTAAACATTTTAACGACATGAAGTTTTAGACAATTTTTTTGGGCCTACTTTTCCTAAAAAGATGAAGGGAAGAAACCCCTAGCTTCAAGGAACATGACATGATGTCCACATGGGTCACTGTTGGCTTTCCAGCAAAATGAATGAGCTTTGGCTCGCAACCTCATTTTTGCTCAACCGAAAAGCTGTGCCTAGATACCACGAAGAAGATGAAGACTCGAGACTGACACACAACAACTGTGGATACAAATGTACAATGGGATAAATAAGGCCCTGATCCTGTAAGCAGGCCTGTCCAGACATAGCTCCCCTCCAGATCTCTGCTCTACCACGGTCAGTCTGCATTTTTTCGTTTCTCTTCAGTTGCATTATTATCATGGCCTTTAATTTTCTCATTACTCAAGGCCAAGATGCTAGAAGACATAACATTGATAGGGCTTGATTATGGAGAAACAGCATGCGAAATAAAAAAGGAAATATTTATTTTATTGCCATACCTGAAGTGAAAGACAAAACATTCAAGAATTTCTAACCACAAATGGTAAGGGAAAGAGCCAAATTTCCCTTTGATTTTCTGCTTTCTGTACAGTGAATAAACTAGGTTTCCCAAGCTTTATGACAAATCTCTTAACATATGTTGGATGAACCCATACTGAACCTGCACTGCAGAACAAGGGAGGGAAGTACCTAGAGATGCCTGCACACACTTGCTTAGATGTTCCACCTCTACAGTTCATTTTTCCTGGCTGAAGCCACAGGAACAGTGGAAAGGATACTAAGCCACTGCTGGCATTTTGAGCCCAGTGGGTGGGATTCTTAGCAGGAAAAGTGTTGAGTCTAAGCTTTTCATTTAAGTTCATTTTCAATCACTGCTACTCATACTTTAAGGCTTAATCATAAATACTGAAGATGCATGCCATCATTTCAGCTACATTTTAGTGTTTTCTTCACACAGACTGTGCAATGCATGGGCAATAAATAATTTAACTTAGTCAACTAATTGTGTACCCCTTCTTCCAACTCTGAACACAGAGAGACACATCTAATGCAGGGTTAAATACAACCTAAATTTCTGCAGCCTGGGTGTCTTACCAATTTCAAATATGTAGGACAACCAACCTCTGAACTTTTATCAGATATACCACAAATTTATCAACACATATTTGTAAATCTATTCCCAGAAAATATTGTTTCCACTCAGTGCTGTCTACCCTCGAAAAGCGAGGACAGAAAACG
>JAYRBT010000093.1:591056-611446 GCA_036023395.1 Myiotriccus ornatus
GTGCTGGTCCTGGAAATGGGGCAGGCAGAGAGGGAGAAAAGAATGAAAAGGGGAAAGTGAAAACAACATAATAGAAGGAGGCTGGAACCCAGTGAAATGTTATTAAATCAGCAGCACTGCAATCCTCAGAAATAGTAAACTAGATCCTCAACCGTGAGGTTGGCTTCAGAATAAAAAAACAAACAGTGACCAAACTAAAAAGAGAAAGGGAGAGAAACCCTGTAATTTGCTAGTAAAAGCCAGAAATGTCAGTGTTTTGTTCAATCCATTCATAATTTTTTTCATCTGTTTTCTGGTTTTTCACTTGTTAGGACTCGTGGTTTTTTCAATAGTTATAAGAGACTGAGACTTACAAATACTGGATCAAATTGTCTGAGGAAAAGAGTGAGGATTTTATGGAAACCAGCAAATATCCAGTGACTGGTGATAAAATTGCAAGTGCTCACAATGCTAATCAGAATAAACTTATTATTGTATTATTATATATATTAACAGAGTTAATATAATTCAATGCATTGAGTATTTTGTTTTCTTTGATTAGTGTTGCAGATGACTGGAAGAAAACTTTTTTATCCTCAAGGTGGTTCTCAGTCAAAATCATGATTAGCAACTGTTGCATCATTCAGGCATCAAAGAGAGGGAAATATTGAGTGTTAAAATGATCCTACATTCTACAGCATCCAGAAAAAAAAAAAAATTACCTACAGCAGAATAAAATTCAACTATTCAGCATGTGTGGTAACGCATATGTGACATCTATTAAAAACTGTATTTTTGAAATGTTTTAAGCAGATCTTTGTCCTTATATCTGAAAGTAATTTCATTAAAACCATGGAAACTGTAATATGTTGAGGGTCATCTTCAAGACCTGAGATGTTCAAGATTTTAAATCTGGTAATCAAGCATGTGAGGTGAGGGAGGCTTCACAACACACATGCCAGGCCTGGGGTAGAAGGTGGTTTTTTAAATGGTATTTTCAGACATGTTTTGTACTTCCTGCACCTTGAAAAGGAAAGTCAGTGGGAGAAAAAGAAACAAGGATAAATTAAATGTACACTTTTTTGGAAATTCATGTAAATAAAACAATATCCTAACTTTACATTCTTCAGGTAATAGATTTGCCTGTTGAAGTAGGTTTCCCTGCTCACAGTGCACATCTAGCTAAGTCACGTCCTATCAAATATGTCACTTTAAAAAATTGCAGGACTTCTTGTGCTATTAACATGATAGTGTGCACTGTAAGGGTCTGTCATACTTGAACATCTCAATCACAGACAAATTAATCCATAGACATGAGAACACAAGTTATCCCCTCTTGCAGCAGGCAAGAGGTGGTGAAAGAGGATCTGAGGGTCTTAGCTCAGTCAGACCACTCTTTAGAGGTATGAACACAACAGAAAAAGATTAAGAAAAAGATAATTCAGCTCTGACTGTGCCTGCCTGTTATTTTTTAAAAACAAGTCTGCCTGCTGCCATGTGACTCCTGTGAGGCAATCCCTGTGTGCTCTACTAAAATGGATCCCAGCAGGAGGCCAGGTCATGTACCCCCACTTTCTCTGTTTCCTTACTACTCCATTGCTCTGTGCTCAGACGTACCCATCACCTGAAAATCAAATCATTCGATATGGTTAACAAAGAGGCAAAGCAAGACACTAACTGGGGTACACTCAGTACCCCATTAGGAAGGACCAACATGGTGGTGTGAATATTGTCTTAGTACAGCATCCAAAAAGTCTGAAAAGGAGAAAAGTCGCCTACTTTCATCTAATCTCTTCCTCCATGTAGCAGCCATACTTCTGACAGTTTAGGGAATCTGTGCTCAGCACTCCAGCGGTTGGACCCCAACATGGTCTTGATTTTGCCTTTGTCCTTGTGCTGATGATCCTCATTGGACAGATCCTCAGTCTCCCATTATAGCTTGTTTCTGAAGGAAATACAGGCAGAAAAAAATAGGTATTAAGGGAATAGAGATGTGAAATAAGGAGTAGAGAAGGTAGATGAAATAGCTGATAGAGAAATTGATTTTTGTTTGTTTGTATAAAAATCTACCCAAAAACTAACTAGAGAGATTGTTTTCCTGGGTGATACCCTTAACCTGTGGGTGGGAAGAAGGGACAAGCAGGGGACACCAGCTGTGGCAGCTCTGGGGGGGCAAAACCTCCTGGGGCCAAACACTCCCACTGTTCCTGAAGGCACAAGGCATGGGCTCCATCCCTCCATTTCAGTCCTGACATTGCTGTCGGGACGTGAATGGGTCTGGCTCATACAGACCCAGATTCAGGATCCAAAGAAACCATGCTGGCCTGCTGGAGTGGCTAAAAGCAATGAGTACCAAATATATCTAAGGATGTGGAAGACAATTCAGACTTCCAGCAGTTGCTCTATCCATTTTAATAATTTTATAGCATGTCATTCTCAGAGCATTGCCCTAAAATAATGTAGCAGTCTGCACTGTTTTTAAAGGTCAGGTCTCCTAAGCTCTGCTACTTTTCTAGACCCATGTCACCACTGCAGCTTGCTGCTGTGAAAAACAGCACCTTCTTTTCCTGTTTTACACTGGATTGGGATATGACAAAAAAAACCCCAAGCCCCAGAACAACAAAAAACATTCTGTTTGTAACTGTGACCTACAATTGGAGCTGGTGCCAGAAACTGAAAGCATGATTTCTTTAAGTTATGTTATGCTTCACATAGCCTAATACCACAGCAGTGACCCTATCAGGTCTTTTGAACAAATTAAAAAAAATAATAAAAGAAGGGAAAAAGAAGGGAAGAAACCCAATGCTTTAAGCATCAAATTACTATATAATAGAAATGCTATTTTCTGTCTTAGATGTTTAAGAAGGTTTCATGAAAAAGATGAATATTAAGCCAAACGTTTACTTGGCTTTGCTGCAGCTGGCTGCAGGAATGTAAACTTTTTTTTCAATGACTTCAGCTCCTAATTTAAAAGCTAGGATTTTTAGCAGTGAGGAAGAGACTATATTTGGCCAAAAAATTCTGCTGGCTTTACTTAGTTACCCAGAACATTCAAAACAATACTCCTTTATCAAAAAACAATAGTCTGGTTTATTCACAGCACATGTAGAATTTGGACCTTCCACCAAATTCCACTTTCTTCTGTTGCAATATGTCTGTTGCTGTCTAATGAACTGCGACAGTGCCTGTACTTCATTTTCAGCAAATTAAATTTATGCCTCGCAGGAATTGTGGTCTGGTTGTGGCACTGCTCCTAGGTATGGGTGGGGATTGTTTTTTCAACCAGCTCTTGGTTAGCCACATGGGTACGTGCTGTTGCACCACACAACAAAATCTTCTCTGTAATAACTGGTTTCAGTAGCCATCCACCCCACGAAAGTGGATCTCATTTAATTTACTTTGTGTTTACTGCGCTCCCTTTCAAAATGTATTGTTGGCACAGATGAGTATTTATACAACTTTTATTTTAAACTATTTATTTAGAGTTGGGACTTCAGTAACACTTGCTGTTAGATTTATAGTGCGTGTTTAAGACCAAGGTTTTAAAGATGTAATATTTCAAAGAGGAGGAAGCAGACAATGAACTTACACACCCAGGAGTCTTTTCTCTCCCTGAATATGATGGGAGCTGTGCATGCTGCTGACGAGGAAGACGTCCCTGTGAGGTAGAGTGTACACATCTGTGTTTATACAATTGAGCTTGATCAAAAACCATCACGATCATCTACAGTCTTCAGGCACAATGTAAAAGTACCAGGCTGCCCCGGGAAGGTAGACTTGGAATCTTGGGTCACTGTACTTCCATGTGAGAGGCAGATCTGATGGGATACTCTGTGGTCCATGGTTAAGTTCAGGTCTGGTGTTGAACTCTGGGGGAAATAAAGGAAACAAAATGAAGTGGAAAAAAACCCCAAACAAACCCCACACCCCAAACCAACCAACCAAAAACCCCAAACAAACAAAAAACACTAACGAACAAAAAAAAAGGCTCTTGTTCAGGTTATGAAAATTGAGTTAATCCAAAATGGTTCTTTAAAAAAATCTTTTCCAAAACCAGTAGGAGCTCTCAGACTTGTTGTAGGACAGGAAGGAAGCATTATTTTGTCAATAAATAAAAAAATCTTCATAAAAATGGATATTAAGGGCCCAGCATTTGTTCTCAGTGCCATTTCCCATGGTTAGCAGACTGAATGGCATCATGTGTGGAGCATACACATGATTTCTTTATGTGTACAGGAACAAAAGTTATATTTAATGAAGATCAAACTTGCTCTAAAAGATTTGGTTCATGTTTTTATAGAAGCCTATTTAATTTTTTGTCTCCCTCCCCTTTAAAATTCAGAAACTGAAAACTTTGGTAAACCATACCTCAGCACTCGCTGCAATAGTTAAACAGTGAGAAAAAATAATGAAGGAAATCTCTTTGTTAAGGATTTGGTTTTTTGGGCTTCTTGATGCAACAACAGCCAGAAAATCACTCGGCAAACTCATACCCCTCCCTGTCTCTTGAGACTGCAAAATTTAACTTTTACAACAGCCCTGTGAAATAACAGGGAAACAGGTGAAATAACATAACCACTCTTTACCCAGAAATTCAGTTAAGAAATTAACCTTGGATTTAAGCACACTTGACTCTCCATCATGTGATGTAGCTTCTAGGATTTGAGCCTTTTAAAAACTTCTGCTCTTGATATTTACTGCAAACAAGCAATTCTGCATAGATTGGATAGTTTTAGTGTAAAAAATGTTAAAAATGTGAGGAAAAGTTAAAGAAAAAAATATTTAAATAAATAAATAATCTTTTAAATAAGATAAAGTGATAGAAAATCAATGTGTACATGCCAACATACATATGCATATATATATATATATGAGTTTTCACCTTAAAGCTTCATGATTCATCCCCTTATATAAGTTCACTATATTCTCTACATTCAAGTAATCATCCCTAATGTCTTCTCTTTATGTAAAACAGAAGAAACTGGACACAAAAAACCACAACTAGTTAAAGCTGTCCTTTCAAAGGGCCCAATATTTTAGGCTGGTGAGTAGGAATGAAGAGTGAGCTTGGAAAATGCAGTATGATCTTTATAGCAGAGGCCATAGAGCAGGGTGGCCACACCACTGACAGTGGTGTCAGTGCTTCTGAATGCAAAATGATCTGTAACACAATCCTGTTTAATCCAGGCTAGGAGCAGGCAGGGAGCTGGAACAGGGTGCCCACCATCTGCCTGGTGCCCACCATCTGCCTGGTGCCCACCCACACAACTTCATCTCTTTCTGGATAGACAGTGGGGAAAATAGGTTAATTTTGCTCATGCAGAATATAATCACCTAATTACAAATGGCAGTACAGTTCTCTTATTGAAAAGTTAGTGAACAGCATGAAATAATTCATAGCTCATAATAAGATTATAATACTCATAGTGATAATATAATAGATTGATAATCATCTATATAGGACTTTTCATTACTTATTTTCTAGGTCTCTGTAGAGGAGTAAAGTAATATTATTCTAAACACAGATTAGATACCTTTCAGAAGTTATTTATGGGACGTTCCTGTCTTGCTAGTGCTTGCCTCACTTTGATGTTACAAAGCCATGCAGTTAATTTTTGTTTCCACATGACTTTGAGAATACAAAGCTTTTGCAAATGTGCAAAACCTTTGTTTATTTATGGCGAAATCTCCTCTTTCTGTGAAACCACTAAAGGTAAAATTATTGCCAGATATATTGCAAAGGTGCAAAGACACAAAGTGTCATGTGGATGGCAGCTTTTTTCTTTCAGATTACCCTTATCAATCTAATTATCAACAGTAGCTATGTTCCTGTCAATTTCCTTGCCCTGCTTGTGAAGCTGTGTATTTATGAAACATCACTAGAGTGGAATCTCATTGCCAGACTTGTGAGTAGAGTTACAACTGCAGACAAGTGCAGGTGGTCAGCACTAAGAAAGTGTCACTGTCAAGCAGTTTACGTCATTTAACAGTGGAACAAGAAAGCCATTACGGCAACAAATTGCCCTGAAGTGGGGAGGGCACAACTGAGCAGGGTTTGCAGGAAATTAACCGTGTGCTGACAGGCAGTTATAAGCAGTGTGGAAAGGGGTGACTTTTTTTCCTTTTTTTTTTTTTTTTTTTTTTAAATATGAACCACTGGAACAACTGTTTTAGTATAAACTGATTTACAATAACAGTACAGGGATTTCTGCAAAGGTGTACATGTGTTTGGTGTTATTTTCTGTTATTTTCCACTCAGTCTTCTTCAAGTGGTATTAAACTGTATATGTGAAATAGCAGTTTCGCCTTTAACAAACCCATATTCCTCCTAATGGTTTCAGTGGTGAGTACAGAGGACTTTTAGCTGGGCTGTCTTACAGAAATGGGCCAGAGTTGGCTTGCACTCAAAAATAATAGGAAGCAGAATTTTCCGTTTTTGCTTGCATTGCCCTGTGTGATACAGTACACATTTTAGGATGCTGAAATCTAAAAATAGACCTGATCTTTTTCCAAGAGAGTCAGAAAGTAGTACTGTTGTTAAAATACCTTTGTAGAGTATAAAGTAAAGGTAAACATTGAAGTAGAGCTCTTTGTACATAAATATTTACTGGTAGAGTCTAAGGTATTAGTTTCTCAGAATGACAAAAAAACCCAAACAAAACCATCAAAATCAAACCAAAACCCAGAGAAACTAACAGTATAATTCTTGTTTCAAATTTTATTTTTTGAGAATATGATAATCAGGATATTTTTCTAGATTTGTTGCCTATTTAAAAGCCAATAAAATCAGATTTTAAAAGATACTATGCTGCAATAAAGAATAAACAGTTTCTGTGTAGACTTTCAGTTGCTAAATTATTTTATGTCAAAAGCTAGAAAATGAAATGCTTCTAAATATAGTGCATTGGAATTTTCTTATCAGTTAATTTTTTAGAAGATCTACACTTAAGAGCACCATAGTAACGGCTCTGCAACCCGATTCTTTGTTACAGCTATCCACTGAGAGCTTCACTGAAGACATTTCCACTGGGATCAGAATGACTAGAAATCAATTCTGATAATATTAGAACAAATTTAAAGAGCAAAAAGCCCTAGAAAGTATGTGATGAATAAATAAGGAGATCTTTATTCCTTGTGTAATCTTTTTCACCTCTTTTCTATTTTGTTGCACTGTAAACAAATATTTTTGTGTTGCAAATGTTAACACCTTAAAAGGTTTTGTAAAACTGGGGCTGAAATAATTCACTCTGGCTTATGCAAGTATTTAAGCTATTATTTGCAAATAGACTGTGAGAAGGTCAAAGTAATTGATGATATTGAAATATTGATGACATCTTTCTTTGCCAATCATTTATGGTTTGAGTATATCTGTCTAGAGTACATCAAATGTGTGTTGAGGGCTGAATCTGAATTTCATTTATTTCGCCCCCAAGTTAAGCCCAAAGGTTATGATATTGAAGGCAACACATTAAGAACAAATCCACCTGGAGCTCCAAGCCTTGTGATCTACTGAGGAAAGACTCCATTTTACATGACTGATTCCACCTCACTCTGTAGACTCCTGTTCCAACACCACCAAAGTCCACCCAAGCATTTTGATTAAACTGACTTTAACCTTTAAACAAGGCTTAAGTTGTCCTATTATATGCTATCAACAATTAAGAAACCTATCATGTGTCACAGACCACCCTGTTACTCCTGGAGAGGGGCCAGCAGAGGTACCACACTCTGCATCACCTTGTTGTCATCTGCAGCTGTCCTTTTACAGTACAAGCAGCATCGGTGGTAGATGAAATAATCTGAACTCCCACGTGCACCTTTCCATTAGGAAACAGCTCACACTGAATAGCATTTTTGGTACTGAGCACTGTTACATCTGAGTGCAATTAGGCTGGAAGAAAAAAATAATTACATGGTTTATAAAAATGAAAGATGGTGAGTCAATGTTTTATAAAATGAAAATGTTGGCTCTCCATCCTTTGTGACTTTAAGATGTGTTCTTCCATCCTGCCATGTACACTTAGTCCAGAAGGATGACCAGAAAAGACTTCAAAGTTGTCCTGGGGATGCTCAAGCCATATGTCTCAGCCTGCTTGCACATGCCTGATCGAGGATACAACATCAGTGGTAGTGTCAGCACGTCTGAAGGCAGCTCTGCAGAAACAGGGAAAGAATGTTGTCACTTATCTTACTCTCTCCAAATTTTTCTATGTTTCGCTTTTAACACTATTTTGCTTGAAGGGAGAACAAGGTATGGTCGTGATGAATGCTGTTTGATAATGAGATTGAAGGTGTGGAAAGTGGAGCCATGAGAAGCCCTTCTGGAACAGGGCACTGCTGAGTTGGGATGCATGGAAGGTGTTCCTTCCCAGCTGTGTGGGGCAGCTTGCTGAAATCCCAGTGCAATTGTTTCTGAAAGGGCTGGCTTCAGAGGGAGAACAACTGAGCCCTTTGTGTCCCTGCTTGTGAAATCCATGTGTCCTCTCTGGCTCTGGGCCATGGCTTGGTGGGGTATCTGGGGAGCTGTGAGAGCTGTCTCTGAGGCATCACAGAGCACAAATCCACTCCCCTTTGCCCCAAAATTGTTTTCAGGTTAACTTTGCAAGCCTAAGTGTCACCTGCCAAAACACTACAGCCTGCCAAAGCAGGTGGCATCTTTTCTGAAGCTTATCTGATTTTGGCAAAAAGAAATATGATTGTATGTGGGTGTGCAAGGAGTCCAGAAGAGTTAGGAAGGAGAAGCAGAAAGGTGCTTTTGGAAGGCAAAAATGAAGAAAAAGGGAACGTAGAAAATGCATGTTGCCCTGTCCTCCTTAAGGGATGGACAGTTATTCTGAAAGACGAGAAAATCTTTAAAATTACTAAAAGGATTTTAAAATGGGTGTATGCAAAAGTTACAAGCTAGCAACAGGGTAGTTATAGATGCTACATACAATTTTATTTTAATGCTATTTTGTCTTGGTTGAAACAGTGACGATCTGAATTTTAAACCTTGTTGTAGTTTAGTCTCCTTCTAGTCTCCTAAAAAGAAAGGGCAATTAATATCTAACATTTCTGTACTGCACTTAAAGTTATAAGCTATATTTGGTGAGATACTGCCATAATTAAACAAAATTCACAATGCATAACAACAGTTATACCAGCAGTTCAAGATCACAATGGCCTCTAAATGATGCAACAGTAATACTTTCCAATTTTTAAATATGACATTTCAGGATCTCCTTTTGTTGTCCCTCTCATCTGGACATCTCAAAACACTCAAGTTGTTTTAATAAGGAGTGAGTGAGGATTCATAACTTTAAAGTAATACAGTGCACTAAATAATGTCAAGCAAATTTATGGAAATGAGAAAGAAGGAATAATAACAAGATGTGGAATAGCCCAAAGTCATGGTTCTTTGCTGTTAATTCCATTTTTAGACCTTGAAACAAATAAAGGTGTTGTAATACCTCATGTGAGCTCAGAGAGAGGGTTAAGTAATGTTATTTTGAAACACATCGTTAGCACATACAGCTAAGTACCCTGTACAATTTTCCAGAATTGTACACAGAGAATTAGTAATTTCTGGGCAGCAAAATCTTACCAGGGGCAGGACTATGTCAGCACTTTCACCACAAAATCATCATTGTTCAGCAGACAGTGAAAATATTTGAGTCATTTGAGTCTGAGGGAGTGGCGACCATACAAGATGGAAAAAAAGGAAAATATCCAACCATTTTCTTGGTTAGAAGCATTAGCGGCAATAAAATTTGCCACTTCAACAACTCATCCCAAAATTCTAAAAGCCTTGAAAAGAAAATATAGCCTTGGTTATATTGCTACACACAGGCTATAGAATAGAAAGTTGAGTGCAACTCTTATTATGATGTGAACACAACTCACTAGTGGGTCATGGTCCATCAAAAAAGCTTTTGGAGCAGATGATCCCATTCGAAAGTACAAGCAGGACACTATTGAGTGAGGGCAGCATGTTTCATCTGAAGCTGAAGCAGCTCTAATCAGGACTGACTCTTCATATTTAGGTTTGGGGAAATTCTTCTGAAGCTGGACACTGCTAGCTGTGGTGGTCCAAAGGCATGACATTGTTTCAGAGACACTGGATCATTGTGGATTGGTTATGTTCTCCTCTGTAGGCAGAATTTTGGATGGATTGTCTACTCTGAAGTCAGTTGTGAGGCAGATCTCACCTCCAGAAGCCGTGGAAAGTGTTTGTCGTTTTCTGCTTCTTGTTGATCTTTGTGGGCTTGGCACACAGAAAGATACACCAACATGTGTGGTTGTGTAAGGTCATCAAGCCCTGCTGGAAGAAGCAGGAGATTGCAGGGTTATGTGGTGAGGCAGTATGGCTGAGCAGTACATTCCTCTCCATAGAACAAGGTTGGTCTGAATGTCTAGGAGATAAAATCTACCAAATCCCTTCTAAATAAAGATGTTGAGCTGTGATGGTACTTAACATCATGTACACACATAAAAAAAATCCCCATAAACACATATGTCAAGAAGACAAAAATGATGCCTGCTGTGGGCTGCACATGAAGCTTCAGATCCTGTATTTCTAATTTTTTTTGGGTTCCACCATGAACTGAGTATTACCATGTCACAATGATTAGCTTACTGTCCCCATTTAGCTCTCCAGTGAGGTGTGAATAGTTTAACACTGATGCACAGTCCATTTTCACTGGTATTTCATCTGCATTTCATCATGCTGGAAGAAATGAGTCTTCGGGCATTTCTGAGGACTGCTGTGAAGAGGATAGACATGTTTCCTCATTGTTTTGTCATGACGTGTGATGGGGTTCCTCTGTCATGCAGTGTCAACCCGATTTGGAGGAGTCTGGGAGTACATATGAAAGAAGCAGGCTGTGTTGTTGTTGTTCAGAGGTTTCTTCCTGATTCTGCCGCAGCCAGGGGTATGTGAACCTGAGTGTAGTTTATGTGACAGGTGCACAGAAGCAGTCAAGTAATTTAGGAAAGAAAAACCCTTTTATGATTTTCCTTTTCACACATATTGAAAGAAAAGGAGACAGATTTTTCTCTCAAGCTATTTTTACATTGTGCTGGTATCAATACAGTGAACCTCAGAGATGAATATCAGAGGTAATTGTCATTAGCAGATATCATCTGCTTGACAGGACAAACACAACCTACAGAACTCCTTATAGTTAAAAAACTGGTGTCCCTGGATGCCTGACTTAAGTGTCTTGGGGAAGAATTTTACACATATACACTGTGATCAGGCTTGGATTGTAACACTGTGTCTTTTTTGTACCACACGAGATGCCCTTTTGCCTTTAGTTCTTTGACAGAGTGACTGGTGCTATTAAGTGACAGTAGCTCTCTGCAAAGCAAGCACCCTAAACTTAGTTTTATCTGAAGGTTTTTAACTTAGTTTTATATTTGACTATAGCTTAATTTAGAGGAAAAACAAAGGGTCAGGCTGCATTCTTTAAACAAGCCTATGTGCTCCTGCAGTGCTGCCTCTGTTCTCCTTTCAGAACATCTCCTGTTCTTTGCTTGTGCTTTAGGGGACCTTCCCATTCTTGAAACCCTTTCCATTCTGAGACTAATGCAGTTCAAGGAAGTTTTAACACAAAGCTTGCCTTCATCTCATACCATACACATACAACATAACTGTCATAGGAGATTCTACCCTGGTTCTGAAAAGCTGTGCTGGAATGAGACACTCACCGAAGAGGGTATTAAAGAAGGGTATTGCAAAACTTTAGACTATTGTAAGCCCTGAGTATATCACAAGTTCCCATAGTAAATCTACTGCAATGGAACAGTAAGTATCATTACGTACCTCTTCACTGATTACCATTGCTTTTTACATGAGAAATTACGTGTGTTATATGGGCTGCAAATGTACATTACTCAAAAGTCTTGCAGTTCTTGGTTAACCCAGTTAGAGGAACTGGGGTACTGCATGTGTCTGCTGGCCCCCAGCAGACCTCCTGGCAGGTGATGTGGCTCTGTTTTCCCTTAAGAATTCCACAGAAACACGTGCTGTGTAACGTAATACTACACTGTTCCCACTCCAAGTCTACAACTTGCTGTTGTGAGGAAAAAAAGTTCCTATTATTATGGTTTAATGTTACTTAATTTATTAGTTACTGATTAATACATTTATTAACTGGGTTAAAAGGGGAGACACACTATTCCAATGGAAATCAGGACTGGTCTGATACATGAAGCCACTCGCCTATTCCCACCTTGCTTGTATAACCTCATATGCATCTCTCTTAAAATTACAGAGATTTCAGGAATTCTGGTGTGTATTCAAAGCCACTGAAGGCTAGCCTGAGGGTGAGATTTGAATCTAGCAGGAATGGAAATCTTTAACCATTGCTTAGGTCATGGAAAAAGATCAAGCTTGAAGCTCTCAGATATCTGTCCCTGTGTGCACAACAACTGCATACCTCCTAAGCCTCCGTCCCCTCCCCCTGCCCCAAGCTACAGCAGTGCAGGCAGTTCCCAGACCTTGATTCCTGATATGCCAACATATGTTGGCAGAGCTTCACTTTGCACAAATTTAAATTTCTCTTGGGAACAGGTTTCACTGGTCTGAGAAAGCAACAGACTGTTCTCTACTTCCATCTTCTAGATCTGAGTATATACCCCTCCTGTATCCTGTACATTGGCTCTGACATTATACATATATATATGTGTGTGTCTGTGTGTGTGTGTATGTGTATATATATATATATATGAGATGGAGATTAATTTCAGAGTCACCCTTTGTCCAAATGCCCATACATTTATAATGTCATGTTTGACTTCAAGCTTTGGAACAAGAATGATAAAAATACTAAAAGCAGCAAATGTTTTCATCTGGATGTTTGTGTCTGAGACTTGGGGAAATCCAGTGGTGTGTTAGAGTTTTGCTTTCCCAGGTTTGGAAAACTGTGCTTTGTATGTACATTAACAGGAAGTAAAATATGTTCAATAGCTGCAGAAACAGCATGAGATGTGGTACCTTCTACTGTGCCTGGTCAGAACTTACTTCCAGTTGATCCTGTCCTTACCCTAAGACCAGCCCTTACACTATACAAGAAAGAGTATGCAAAGGTTAAGTGTCAACTTTTAGCCAGGAATGCCCTCCTCCCCTCAGCTGTCAGTGTTCTGTCATGGTCAATCTTATTAGGCCTTTCATATCTTTAAAGTACATTTAGGAAGTATTTCATTAAAATGCTGGTATTAGTGGCAATTTGCTTGCAAAAGGAATTTAAGAATAATTGGATTTGATTTTACTGCTTCTTGAGACTCTACCTAAAGGCAGTGCATACTTAACCTGTATTTCCACATACTTTGGCATCACTTTATTCAAGACAGTAACACAATAATTATGTAGTTTAATAGGTAGCTGGAAAAGGAGAGGTGGGTTACAGCACCGTTCTATTTAAAAAATACCCCTGTGCACTGTGGCAATGTTTTATAGTGTGATGTGAAGCTAAAGTTCACAACCATGTCATGTAGTCATAGGAGAAGAGGGTAGCTTACAAAAGGAAGGGCTACAGTGAAGAAGAAATGCAGTGTCACTTGCTCCTGGAAAATTTACATCTCCCTCAAATGAAGGGTTCAGTTATGCCAGTGGAGTTAGTTTTTGAAAAATGTAAATTAAGTGACTTCACAAATATGGGTAGTTAAAAGAAGGCATAAGCAAAAGTCTTATTCCAGTTTCAAAGGTCTTGTGGTCAGGCACAAATCAGTCAGCACTTAAAAAGTGAATGAGTAGGGCAGTAAGGTAAGAGACTATTTTGAAACCAGGCACTGATGAGCAGCTCCCATGTCCTGCCAGCATTTTGCTTAGGCTGTATGAGATTTAGTTGGTGCAATGCCTCCTGCTTACTCTTGTGCTTTAAGGACATGAAGGAAACTGGGGGCAAGGAAAACATTGTCAGATAAAATCTTGCAAAATTGGAGCTGAGAGAGGATGTGTACTCTGTGTGCCACTTGGCCTCAATTCTGCATAGCCATCAGCTGAACTAACCAACACCTGTGTGCACTCAGGGCTCAATTAAGTACAGTGAGGGTTCATACTGGACCTCTGCACAGACCTCTGTAGACAGCTTTTCTTTTTTTCCCCTGTTTTTGTTTTGTTGTTTTCTGGGTTTTGAGGGATTTTTTTGTTTGTTTGGAATTTGTTTATTTAGGCTTTTGGTTTTGTTTTTTAATTTTAACCATTAATTTCTGCAACATTTTTTAGAACTAGCATGGCAGCAAAGAGGTGTTTGTTTAGATCCTGATGAGCAACTAGCAGCCAAATATGTCCCCAGAAGGGTATATATCCATTCCTCTTACTTTACCTTTTTCGTAAGGGTCTGTAAGACATTGACATTTGCAAAGTTAACTTAAGACTATTATTAAAAAGGAAGAGCTATATTGTCAACCTCACGATCCTTCTTGGAATCTGATTACAATTTCCTGATTCAAATTCATTATTGGGAATAGTTTCATTGATTGCAGAGTTTGTCACAACTGTTCAAACTTCACAAGCATATTGGAATCTGGCCCATGATGATTCCACCTTTTCTGTAGATCAGCATGGTAGCGAGACTTTGTGTACTTTTAGCTTTGCCAAGCATTTCAAGCATCCTTGGATTTACTGTGAAAAAACTGTTCAGGCATTTTTTGTTACAGCACCCTTTTTCCCCCTAGAGAAATTGGAGTGTTACAATGCAACTTCCCTCCCCACCCCGCCAAGTAAATAGATATAGTTTATATCTTCTGGCAAGAATAGGAAAACAAAAATAAAAAGGCTCCTCATGATTCTTGGAGGGATGAATCTTCCAGGGTTTGATCCCTTGGCAGAGCTCTGCGGTTTGGTTTTCTCTCTTCTCTTACAATTGTGTATGTCTCATTTTCTTTGATTTCATAGAACTATTTATGTATATCTGCTAGCTTTTGTCTTAGTTGCCAATTCCTTTTTGTTTTCAAGATAATTCATCTACTTTACTATTAAGTGCCCTCTTTTCTGCACGTCTTGGCTGTCTTATTTCCTTAGTACAAGACCCTGTGCAACATACCTGTGCCACTTGGTCTGCCTTTTCTGTATCTCTCTTTCCTAATTTCCATTTTAATTTTGTTACTTCTTGCTGCTAATTCTGTTTTTTGGAAAGGTGTACTCCTCCAAGTGAAGCTGTCTCTTTTTAGTTTTTTTGTGTTTGGTTAGTTGGTTGGTTGATTGGTTTTTCCTCTGATGTTGTTGTTGAGTCTTTTGCCTCTTAGTTTGTGTTTTTGTTTTTTTTTTCTTTTTTTTCTTTTTTTAAAAAATCTTTTATTGATGTTGCAATTATTGTCATTTACTTTGGAGTTTCCATAACAAATATGAACATTTGATTTTAATAGACATTTCAGAATTCTTGTCAAAATCAAATATATCTTCTTATCTTCCTTCTGGTTTAGAGGACGCTTACTGATTTTTTAATGAAAATGGAAATAGGAACAATATCTCTCATTGTATTTTCTTCAGCAAAATGAGACAAATATTTTCAGTTAGAGGTTTTTGTCACAGCGAAAGGAATTTTGTACCAAAACAGAGTATTTGCTGTGTTTTGCTAGTAGCTAAGTTAGGACACAACTTCTTAATGTTATGTTGAAGACCTCTGCGGAAATACTTACATATTTGTATAGTGAGTCCTTCTGAGCTCGCCACTGCTTCCTCTGAATTGGTCTATTGATCTCCTGTTGATTGAATGGAAGCAGTGTTGGGTCCACTAGGTAGGATCCGCAAACTAATTTTCAATAACAGGACCTATAAAATTTAAAAAAACCTGCAAGAGTTCATACTTCCAAGAACCTGTGCTGCTGGCCTATGAACTGGGACTGCTTTGTGAATCTTGGAGCTTCTTGATTCCCAGCCCAACTGATTGTGGAGTGCGGATGAAACAGATAGTCAAGGACATTAATCTTATCAGCCTTCCCGATTTAAGTTGTTCCTGCTCATTGTAACTTAGCTCCTATGGGAAAACAAAAATAAAATCTCAGTTAGTAACAACAGTGGCTATCCATGGAAGTGCAAGTAATTTGGTGGTGGGCTGATTTTGCAGATTAGAACCTGGATTTTTAGGATTAATTAATTTCATGTTCTTCAAAGGGCATTACAAATGTTATTCAGTTTAGTATACATTGTTCTAAAAGATATTTTGTCAAATATACTGGATTTAATAGAGTCCGGTGGAAATGGTTAAACATATATTTATTTTACTTACTGCAAATTAAAAGGAGCATCTTAACTTAAACTTTAATTTGGTGTTCTGCCAATTCAAGCAAAGATGAATGAAGCATATTAAAAATGAACCCGGTTCTTATTTTTATTGGTTATATGACCCTCTTTCTCACTACATAGATCCGTTAGCAAAGTCTGCTTTCAGCAGTAGAAATTTCATTATCACTTCTAATTCAGGTTTTGTAGAATATTAAAGTTTCCAACAGTTAATGACTCTGGTTTCTTTCTGTGCAGGTTTACTTTTCATGAAGGAACATAGAAGAGGAAAGAAATGACAGTAAGGTTGAATTATGAACTCCCAGGAATGGAGGACAAGAACTGATTGTATTCTGGAAGATGAATTTACTGCTCTTGACTAATGCTGGGCAACGGTGATTGCATGCATGGTATTGCTGAAGCAGATGTAGCTCGTGTATTACAGATTCCAGTTTTTCATTCAATATTTAAAGAGTGACAGAAACAGCACTGTAAAAGTCTGTCAGTTGCTAGAAAAGTGGTGTCAGGAGTTCCTCAGCTTAATCAAAGCTCCTTTCCACCCTTGGATAGAGATTGTCATCCTCCAGACTCCTTCACCAGTACTGAATTTTCTTCTCAGCTCTGACCTGTGCACTCATGCCCCTGAGATGAGGTCTCATCAGCGCTGTCACCATGCCCCTATGATGTCCATGCTATTGTCACCCTTACATCTGATGGTTAACGAAGCCAAAACACCTCAGTTACTTTTCAGGTACTCACCTGAGACACTTAGCATCTCTCCAACAGTGATCCCACTGTGGGTCATCTGCAATCATATCTCATAGAGGTGTCACAGCTCTTAATTACATCTTCTGCAAAGTGCTTGGAGAATCCCTGACAAATGTGATTTCAGTATGCAAAATACTGCAGCAAAATAAACTAATCTGGATAGCAGAGGTCAGCCCTGTCTGTCTACATTAACGTAATAGCCTGTGCTTTTCCTCTTTCCTTCACCATTTGCCAAAACAGATATGGTTTGTTTTTCTTTTGATCCCATGGAGTTGACAGTGACAGATTACTTGCAGTTTGTCATCTTGAACCTTCCCACTTTCCTGGTGATGTGACCCATGACATGAGGGAGATCTGTAATCACAGACAGATGCCTCTCTGAGCAATGTCTAGATACTGTGGCAGCTTATTACTCTAAAGAGTCTTATTTCTCATCATAGTAAGAGTTTCAGGCTAATTTGAATATGTTTTTGAAATAAGACAGTCTCCAATGGTGGGGCCCCTGTGTAAAATGAACTCTATTTCTGTGATATTTTCTCATGAAAATAGCAATAGTTCTGTGTTCAATCTTCAAAAAAATGGGAAAACTGCTGAAAATGTCTTTTGTCAGGACTTGCTCTGGATCCAGCAATGTGCTGTGTGTACACCAGAGGCACTAAGCACATAACCAAGGCTGAGGGTAACAACACTCTCAACAACTGTCAAAATCAGTCAGCCCTGTTATTCTCCACATCCCAAAGCTCTTAGAATAACATTCTACTTTGCAGTAGCATAAAACCAAACTATATCTGATAGGGATATAGAAGATGCAACATCAAAACGAATTGAACAAATGGGTCTCCTGTCCCACTCCCTTCTCAGAGCAATGCCAGCTTGAGGATCAAAGGGGAATGTTCAGGGATTTTTCCAACCCCATCTTTAAAACCTCTGAGGCTGAATACCAGTTAGACTCCCTGGGCTACCCTCTCCAGTGCCCAATATTCTCATGTGAAGCAAGTGTCTACCGATATCCAGTCTGAACACCACCTATTATGTCTTGTCCTCTTGCCATGTACTATTGTGGAGGACCCATCTCCATTTCCTGGATGTGCCCCTGGGCACAGTGGTTGTTCTCATTTGGTGAGATCTCCAAAATTCATGGGAGAGCCTTCCAGCAATTTTTTCAGGACACCAATAAACATGGTAAACAGGACAGGTCCCACAAATATTTGAGCTAGCAGTCACCACTGATACTAGTGACGGTGTTAGTACACCACGGTATTTGCTTTAAAGAGCAAAAGCAAACTCTAAGACCTCAAGAGACTGTCAGACTCAAGATCTTACAGAGAAAAAATACTGATGTGCATGAGACGTGAAGTGAGTCTGTTTAGGAGACAGTCCATCCACTGAGATTAGCAGCTGCACCTGCTTTCTCTGGCTTGATGTCTGCCTGGTATCCAACAATATTCATTATCCGGCCTAATGTCTTCTTATCTTTTGTAGCTCTTGAAATCTATCGATTTCAGTTAGATCTTGATGACTGCCTAACATATCTGATTAAAAGAAAGGTTCTGAATTTTGGCATTTCTTTCAGCAGTTTCATGTAAGAAATAATAACTAATTAATGGTATCGTATCTTAAAGAGTTCTTTAAACTCCTTTAGCAAATGTATGAATAGAGAAATTATGGTTCTTACAAGCTAATCATCAACCCTGTAGTAAAGACTCTTTTGATTATGTTATTTATTGACATCTTAAGAACAATGTCAACAGCTTACTGTATGGTACAGACTTCTTAGGAACATTATCAGCCATAAATGGTACCGAGTTCCTGCACCCAAGCTCACTGATACTGATATTTGAAGGCCTTCAGGGCAAGACATGAGGAAGAGTATTTAAAACAGATTTGAATATGCTTTGTCTTGTTTTGCTTTGGAAAACCCAACCTCCACATCACCAGACTGTTTACACAGCCCCAGGGGTCAGTTTGCTTAGTACACTGGTTGTCTGAACAAGAGTAATTTTTTTGTTGCTCTTGGTTGAACTTTGCAAATCAGCTAAAAGCCAGAGATGCTGTATAAATCACAAGATGATGTCAGCAAGTTCGAGGTTAATGCTTTCCTTTAAGCAAAGTAACATGTTCTGTTTTTAATATTTTAAAATGTATAACAAGTAAAAAAATCTTGTAATATACAGGAAATTATTTAGATATAGGAAGTGTCCAACTGTTCTGCAATGGAAAACCTGCTAAAATACAATAGAGCTTGTCTTCCTTAAAAATATATCCTCTTCTTATACAATAACCAAAGTACCCTGTATCTTGACCTAGGAACACAGGCACAACAATTTCTGTTACAAGTTACGCACTGTTACGCTTATTTTGGAAGAACATTTTGGAAACTTTGCTGTTAAACTCTGTCACTTCTTAAACAAAGTACTCACACATACCCAAAGAATAGCTTTGTGTGTGTCATCCTACAACTGTGTAGAACCAATTTAATTCTATCATGTCTCTATGCAATAAATCTATTCCTGGGAGGATCCATTCCCTCCACTGGTACAGCATAATCTGTGTGCTTCTGCAGTTCCATTATTGCTGCAGCTCTGCTCGAACTGGGCTATCAGACATCCAGAAACTCCGGCATCCAGAAATTGTTGAAAAAAGATGAATATTTCTCAGCATTTGGGAGAGTGAATGAAATTAAAGGTAAAGAAATGTAGATGACATAATATAGCAACCACAGACCAACTCTTACTGCTGCTGGCAGATACCTAACCTGCACATCCACCTTTTAAATATGTTCAGACCATTGTGAGGTAACTTACGAACTTCTAGAAGCTGGAGTAAGTTCTTTATTACAAAATATACAGCCTTCATATCTGGTCTTTGTGCTTTTTTGGTATTGTTAGAAAATAATGCAGTGGATGGACTTGCTAGAGGAAAAGTTACAGTTTACAAAACTGTAAATATATGCCTAAATATTTCTGTCAAAAAGCAGCTAGTTCTTACCCTTTATCAGTATTATGGTGATATAATTAACTGCATCATAGTATTTACCAATAAAATTATAAATTATAATTAAATTTAAATTAAAATAATTATAAATATAATTAAATTATATATTAAATTTAAAATATAAAATTATATTTTAAATAAGTGACTGGTTCTACTTAAAGAATACAGCTTCCAGATGGTCCCACAGAATAAAACTAAAGCTTCTTTATTCTTCAGAGGCTGTAAAGACCCATCCTGCCCGCAAGAATACACACCACCACACTCTATGCAGAAGAAATACTTAAGTGTCCTTTTCAAAAACAAGCACTTACATGTAGCTTTTTAGATGGCAAAGCATTGCAGTGAGTGCAATACTTGGAGGCTTTGTGTTTTCTCTGTCCTAGTGAGGTTTCTCTGTATATTTCTTTTTTTTTTTTTTTTTTTTTGTTGATGTTTGCCAGTTGAA